>WAAB01000301.1:28984-144256 GCA_013389865.1 Piaya cayana
AAATTTAATTTTGAAAAAAAAAGACATTTAACTCCATACAATGACTTGCTTCCTTCTTCGCTTTTCCTGTTCTGACCATTATAACACAGTTGCCCAAGGAAACAATTAGAAGAATTTGGCAAGGGGAAGCCCCAAACTTTGGGAAAAAAAAAAAGTTTTTTACTGTTAAAGTGGCATGAAAGCCCAAAGTCCCAATTTATTTCTAATGCAAAAACTACACAAAGTAGATATTCCTCCATCATCAAATTGGTTCCACATCAGCAGAGTGGGTTTATCAGGCAGCTGAACTGGACATAGTGTATACAAAGCTCCAACAATCTTGTCCACTTGGCACAGGAACCCTGTAAGGTTACAGAGGCTGCTGAACAGTGCAAGTCCTGCACGCTTGGGGAGGAGACCAGACATGAGAGGGGAGAGAGTTCCCCAGCATTGAGACAAACACCTGGTTTTCCTCAGCTCTGGACATTTCCAGATGGAAAACAACTCTACGTGGAGAAAAGCACGGTCCCGTTGACCAAAGATGATGCTATCCACAACACGTTGATCCTGCTTAAGGCAGGACCAGCAGTGAGCAGCAAGGACAGTGCCACTCTCTCCTCAGACTCTGGAGGACCCTCTTGCTCTGGCTCAGGTCCAGAGCTTCACAACTTCAATGGCTACACTTGTAGCCCAGATATGGACTAAGGACTTCCACCTTGCAGAAACATCTGATTTTACGGTTTGGGGCCAACGGACACCATTTCTGATGAAGTGATAGCTACATTACTCGCCTCCTTATCTTCTGCACTTCCACTCAGATTTTTATACCTTCATTTCCTACCTTTACACCTTCTGCCTACCACGGAGCCTCCTTACATTTCCTCATTGATCAAATCTTGCAGTGAAAGTGATGCCTCAACCCAGTATATGTGGTTTTTTGGCCGCAATATTTGTTACTAACACGTGCATCAGCTATTTCTGGTATCATCATTGGCAGCAGCTGTACACACAAGCTAAGCTGACAGTTTCAGTTCCAAGCCTCATATGTTTTGGTACTTATACAGTTCAGAAGCCACTGCTTTACACCTCAAGTTCCTTACTTTAAATGCCTGCCTCTGAAAACCCTTCCTTAGAACAGCAAAATGATAGAATCACAGAAGGGACCCTACACCTCCTACCAGATCAGGCTCACTTATATGTCAGCACCATTAAATAATCAGTATCTTATTGATCTCAGACAACTAAAGTAGGGAGGAATAGGGGAAGAATAACCCCAAACTTCAGCTATCCCAAAAACCAGCACAGTCAAAGGCAGATGACCCCTCCAAACCAAAGCAACTGCACACAAGAAGCGCCTTACTGGACATTTCTTTGTGGATCCACATGGCCAGCAGGCTGAGGGAGGTGATTCTCCCCCTCTACTCTGTTCTCCTGAGACCCCACCTGGAATATTGTGTCCAGTTCTGGAATCCCCAACATAAGAAGGATATAGGACTGTTGGAATGGGCCCAGAGAAGGGCTATGAAGATAATCCGAGGGCTGGAGCACCTCCCATATGAGGACAGTCTGGGAGAGTTGGGGTTGTTCAGCCTGGAGAAGAGAAGGTTCTGGGCAAACCTTAGAGCAGCTGCCAGTATCAGATGAGGTTCCAAGAGAGCTGGGGAAGGGCTATTTACAGGGGCATGGGGTGACAGGGCAAGGAGGAATGGCTTTAAATTGGAGGGGGAAGATTTAGATTAGACTTTAGGAAGAATTTCTTCATGATGAGGGGGATGAGGCCCTGGCCCAGGTTGCCCAGGGAAGCTGTGGCTGTCCCATCCCTGGAGGTGTCCGAGGCCTCGGGTAGCCGGGTCTGGTGGGAGGTGTCCCTGCCCGTGGCGGGGGGCGTGTGGAGCTGGATGGGCTTTCAGATCCCTCCCAACCCAACCTCAACCCATCCCATCCCACGATCCACGATTTCCGCGCGCACGCCCTGGGCCCCGCTGCGGGGGCTTCGAGCCCAGCGTGGCCCCTCCCGACCTGTGGGAAAGCGCGGCCCAACGGCCCCTCCGGGAGCGGGGTTTGGGGGAGGAGGGGGAAGAGGCCGCCCGTGATCCCCTCACAGCCCCGGGTCCCCCCCCAGCCCCTCACCGGCCGCTCCCAGGAGCCCCGCGCGTCACCGCCGGTTGCTCCATCCCTGCGCGCCGCTCACCCCGGCCCCGCGCGCGACGTCAGCGCGCAGCCTCGAGGAGGCGGGGCATTTGGTGACGTCAGCGGAGAGGCGGGGCCTGGACAGCGGCCACGCCCGCTCACACACACCGCCCCGCGTCCCGAGGCTCCGCCCCCCGAAGGTCACCGGAGGTCACGGTCACGGTCACGGGGCCCCCGCGGGCACCTCTGGAGTCCTCGGCGAGGCCGGAGGGGTCCCGGAGAGGATCCGAGGGCTGGAGCAGCTCCCGTGCGAGGCCGGGCTGAGAGAGCGGGGGTTGTTCAGCCCAGAGAAGGAGCTACCAGTAGTGAGAGGGGCTCCTGCTCAGGGAGTGCAGGGACTGGCCAAGGGGGAACGGTTTTTAGCTGAGAGAATGGTTTTAAGAAGGGAGATTTAGATTAAATGTTAGGAAGATATTTTTTCCTGTGAGAGCAGTGACTCAGATTGCCCAGAGAAGTCATGGCTGCCCCATCCCTGGGGGTGTTCGAGGCCAGGCTGGTTGGGGCTTTGAGCAGCCTGATGGAGGTGTCCCTGCTCATGGCAGGGTAGTGGAACCAGATGATTTTTAAGGTCCCTTCCAACCCAAACCATTCTATGATTAATGGCCACCATGGTGCAATTACAAGTTGTATCGTGTGTAATTTCTAAGCAGCCTTCCAGCATCCAGAACTCTAGGCAACAGGTCTATCATCCCCATTCTTTACTAGCACCTTTCTGAAATGTTGTTTTTCTCTACTCCTGTTCCTTCACACGTGCAGCTGACGTTGGAGCCCTGCAGGCCCTGGGTCAGTAGCCATTGCCATCGGATGGAACAGCTTTGCCATGCCTGAGCCCCTTGCAGGGCTGTTTGCCTTGATCAGTAACTTCTGCTGTCCCAGACATCTGAGTACTGGTGCTTAATTGCTCCTTCAATCCCAACAAAACTGTTGTTTGAACTGCCATTGGAAGTCCAGGATGGGTGGTAGCCACTGAGATCCTCTATGTAACAATACACTATAGGGAGAATTCATGATGTTATCACTTTGCAGACTGGTTTGTAACCTCTAGTTTGCCATGTGGAATAAAGCTTATAGTTGTGGTGACAGAAACTTCTAAAAGAGTCAAACTGTATTGTACATATTTCACAAGGGCTCCTTGATCAGCTGCTTCTGGTTTTCCACAGTCATTTTCACCTAACAGTGAGTTAGATTAAATGCTCCAAGATGACCCCAGAGACCAGGATCTCAAAGACACGGCTGCAGCTGACCTGACCATCTCTCTTCACCAGAACAGCAATGTTATCTAGGGTGACTGTGCTTGTGTATTTTTAGAAGGCTGCACCCTTTCTGGAAGCTGATTTGATGAAAAATTTGCCTTGATCTGTATTTGTCTGATGTAATTAATGTATTTAGCTGCAAAAAAGTTGGAATTTATACAACTTGACTTTTATCTCAAACCAGCAGTCATTACATTTTTGCATTTTTTTCACATAAAGCTTAAGAATTAATGAACACCAGCCAATATCTGTCCCTCTCAAATCCCCTTCTCACCACCCCTAGCTATCTTTTCTCCTCTCCCCCACCCCCTCTGTGAGCCCTGAAGCTAGAGCAAAGCCTGGCTATGGCACGTTGAGGCATACAGGGAAGGCAAGAGCTGCATGCTGAATTCAAGCACTGCCACTTGAACTTACAGTCACAGGGCGTGCAGAGAGGACGTGGATCCTGACATGCCAAGAAAACCTAAAGGCAGGAAATAAAAGCTGGGGAATCTTTGCCTACTAAGCGACAATGCAGCACTGACAGTCAGAGCTCAAGTGAGGAGTGTGATGGATGCATCATCTGCCAGGGGCCTCTCCCTCCTTATCACCTTCCTTCTCTGATGCTTCAGTAGTCAAATAGCTGTATGCCTTCTCATAAACAATTGGTCATTTAAGGTCTGGCTGGATGTTGCATGATTTGCAGGGTCTAGGAAACAAGGACAGTTTATTTAAAGCTGACAGGAACTTTGTTCCTTCCCCTATCTCTGAAAGAAAACATTTTGCAGAACAAGTAAGCAATATTTCAAAATTTCTCTTTAAACCATTTTTCACCTTCTCCCCTCCTCTTCAAAGATGAATAACCAATGGGATCTTGTGTTGGAATATGAGAACAGAAAGTGAGATTGACCAAAAGCAGCAAGTGAACCACACCTGGTGAATTTCCTCGGCTAATTTCAGAGCATATACAGAGCAAACAGCATACGTGGTGCTGTTCATATTCAAAATATTCATTCACTTTTTCTTATTTATTAATAAGAAATACCCAAGTAAGTAACAAATTGTGTTAGAGCTCCAGTTGACATTAAATTTGGCTTTAAACACTACAACATGATTAAGAATATCAGATTCAAAAGCTGACAGGAAATCTGTAGGTTTAGACAACACAGAGAATTGATGAACCAAGTAGCCAAGGAATTAATTAGAGTACAATTACCCCTCTCTGCAGGTAGTAGGTATTGATGTTTTGGCTTATTAATTATGTTCCTTCTTTATATCCTTTCTAATAGGACTTTCTGCAATATAGTTCTACATATTTCATCTTACACTGTTTAATTTATTTTCAAAAAATGTTGAACAGTCATTAATTCAAAGAGGGACACATGGTAAATCTACAAATAGATATTCAAGGAACGGCTTATATATCACAGCTTTGTGGTGTCTTCTCTGGTTTTTTTTCAGAACAACTGAAACCAAAGGAGCTCAGTAAATTCAAAGGCCAGACAGCACAACATTTTCTTGTGTGCACAATCCAGATCAGTAGACCTACATGTATCTACAGACAGGAGCCAACATTTGTTACAGAGACTTCAGTTTTGGGCCCTTAAGTGAGCTATCAAACTGTAATAGAGCTCTAGAGTTTCAGATGATCGATGTGTCAACTTGAAATCAGTTCATTCCTTGCACAGGAGAAAACATTTTGGGCCTCAGTGGTCTCTGTCCAACTCAGTGGCTTGTGCCAGTGCAAAGTGAATACAAAATAAGCACAGCAGTTACTTTTCTGAGCTGGTGGCAGTCAGCACAACTCTTAATGCTCATTAGCGCAGGAGAGTCCTGTGACAGGCTGTGCGTCTAAATAGAATGTAGGAGGATGAAAGCTGGGCTAAAACACCAGAACAAATACCTTGCATTGAGCTGAAACTGGAGAGGGTGTCTTTGTGCCTCTATTAATTGATTTTGATTCCTTGGGCAGCGGGAACAGTGTGGACTGCTTAGATTTACCTTTCTATGTCTTCCTTAAAACATGACTTATACCACCTTGGGAGGCTTTTATGATGCCACCTTTGGATTTTCAGCCAGACCCTGCAGTCAGATGAGTCCCCACCCTCATAGATATGAAACCATTGTCCCTTCACATGTAGGCTTTTTTCCTTTTTTGGTCGTGTCCTTAAATAATTTTTGCTCTTTCACTAGGGACTTGCTGGGAAGAAACTAAATAGCAGACTGAAAACAGACATGAAATCACCAGGTGAATTGAATGTAATGAACTGATGAATTACATTCAGATTAAAGCTTAGTTCTTTAATCTCCAGTCACTATAGAAACTAACCCTGCCTGACTGCTGGGATACCATTTCAGAAGCACCAGCAGGCCTCAGCTATACTGCCAGAAATGGTGAATAAAGGACATGAGCTACACTGGGAGTTTGTTACAGAGAGAAAAACAAGCTCAGGAGGGCAGTTCTGGTAAGAATGATGAAAAATCTTTGCTAATCTGACCTGGAAAAAATGTACCTTTTAATTCAGCATCAGCTCTCAGGGAGGTCTTATAGCAGCAACCATGAGTTTGTTTTGTGACTGCCCTCCTCCTGAAATCTGATTCCTTTTACATTCACAAGGCAATTTCATTCCTTTTTGCATAGTGATAGAAGACATGGCTACATTACAGATGTCTCTCAATTTACATATGATAGAGTTCAATTTTGCAGTGCTCTCACAATGAAGGAATTATTACTTTGACATGTACCACAGATTTCTAGGGACAGGGTTTGGGATGATACTGGGGTAAGAAAGGAGAGAAAAGGACTATTTTAAGGGTCATAACTGTCTTCCAATGTTTTGCAATGGGTTATTTTCACTAGGTTTGGGTGCCAGGCAGTTCAACATAGGCTGAGCATGAGCCTGTTTGGCCACCACTTGCAGTGAACCTTTTAGCTTCAGTGTTAGACAAGGAAGATTTCAAGTTGTTTAACTTCCTGATTTGCAGAGCAACTGACTCCAGCATCTCAAAGCTTAGACCACATCCCCTGCAGTATGGGTGAGCTCAATAAAGTATGTCCCATTTAGTCTGCTACCATCTGTCCTTGCAGGCTCAGGTGGCTCACAGACAAGTTGGACCAAGGCTCAGAGAAGCTCCTGATGTTGCACACCCCATGGGTGATAGGAGTTGTAAGACAGCTGCCCTTCAGCTGGCTAAGTCTCGTGAGGGTGAACCCAAGCCCCCAGCATCTTCCTTCTGGCAGTGTGCACTCACAAGCCATGTGCCAGAGCTTCTCTTCCTATGCAGTTCCTAATGTCACTGGTCAGGGGATCCTATGTAAATGTTAGCCACACTACTGCCTTGGGTGCTACAAGGAATGAGAGCTCATGTGCTTTCATCTGTCCTACCTTCCATCAGGGTTATCCTGCTCATGCAGAGATGACTAATATGAAGTTTCATGTATGGAAAATAGGTTGGGTTTTTTTCTAGTAAGGTTAAAAGAAATATCTTACAATAAGAGCAGTGAGGCACTGGAACAGGTTGTGCAGAGAAGCGGTGGATGCTCAGTCCAATAATATCAGGATGCAGGGTACAATAATATCTCATCAGGCCAAAATTACCTATGTAATAACGTGAAAACCACAGATGTAACAAAATTTGGATCGATGAGGAAAAATAATCAGTTATGGGTTGTTTATCTGCAAGGAGTCTGGAGAGAGCCTGTGCTCCAGCATGTGATACAGTGCATGCCCTGCCATGAACTGACAGCATTAGTGAGGTGATGCTAGGAAACATCCCCATGTTTGGGGCACAATATGCTGTGTGGGACACATGTTCCCCTACAGAGGTCCACTGAACCTCTCTTGTCTTGCCCTCCCACAGGCATCCTGAGACGAAAACAGATGGATAATGCTGCAATGCTGCATGTGGGGAAAAGGCACAGAACAGAAGAAACACTCCTTGCTTTGAAACTTCTTCTCAATGAAGCGGAAAACCCTGCAGAAAAGAATGGCACATAGTTGGGCAACATGTTGTTTTTCATGCTCCAGAGACTGCAGGACATGCTGCAAATGTTGGAAATGAAGCCTGATTTCCATGTGGCTTTGCATGTGTAGAGGGCAAAGCAGAGACAGGAGCCAAAAAAGGCATCTCCCCTGAATTGGGTGAGATTTACATAACATTTATGGTCTGCAAACACTCTGGCTCATAAACGCTGCTAGCACAGGCTGCACAGGCACCCCATGGTGCATGATTATGGCTTCTCATTACCTCTTAGATTTATTACCTGTAAATAACCGAGGCAGAAGCTGGATTTCTGAAGCAAAGACTGCCTAATGGGAAGACTATCCTTTGGACAGAAGGTTAAAAAAAACAAAAAAAAAAGCACAAGTGTCTGCACAAGGGATGAGCATCTCTCCCAGGAGACAGGATGAAATGAGTGCTGCATCTTTCTGAGGACTCCATTCAGTATTCACCTTCACCAGCCAAAGCCCAGCTGAACCCTTCACAGTTTAGCTTGCCTTTGCAGCTTTTGGAGACACTTATGCTGGCAAAGCATGAAGCCAAAGTATTTTACAGATATCAGCTGAGCCTTTCATTCATTACTTCAAAAGAAGGAACTTGAGAAAGATAGAAAATTGTCTACTGATGGATGTAACTAAGAATTTGCTCCACAAAATTCTAGAACCTCTCAGAAAGTGCTCTGTATCCTGTCCTCTCTGTTCTGTACTGGGCTGATGCAGAGGAGGTGGTTGTTACGACTGATTTTGCCTGGCTCAGTCTCTGCATGAGAAATCTGGGGACTCATTCTATACCGGCTGGTGGTTTTGCTGAGACAGAAACTGCAACACTCAGACTGTTCACATAAAAAAGTTTGCAAAAGTTTGAAGGAATCAAAAATTAATTAGACTTCTGAAAAATGATCTGTATGTGTGGTAAAGTAATTAAAGATCAAAGAGGTATCTCCACCAGAAAATATTAGCTTAAAATATTTGCATCCTATTTCCCCTCTTGTGTTTAGCCGTGGGTAACATCTAGGAGGTGTGTGATACCCACATGATAAACAAAGTCCTGGTTAGTGTCATCAGAAGAAGTCTTCAAAGCATCTGTTAAACAAAAGCCTGGTTAGATCATGTTGCTGTACAACAGAAGAGAATTCTTGTGAGCTGCAGTGTAGCCAAGATGAAGTTAAAAGAGGAAGTGCCCTAATAAAACAATCACCACTGGAGGCAATTTAAGAGGGGTAAAATGTAAATCTTATTTTTCTTAAAAGCCACTGGCTGGAATTAAAGACTTTTCCTTAATAACACAGAATCACAGAACAGTTGGGGGTGGAAGGGACCTCAGGAAATCATCTGGTCCAATATCCTGCTCAAGCAGGACCACCTAGAGCCAGCTGTCCAAGACAATGTCCAAATGATTTTTTAATGTCTCCAAGTATGGAGATCATGCAGATGCTAAATGGGACTGCACCCAGTATTGACCCATAAGGTAGAGAGCCAGTTACTGCCTTCAACTAGACTTCATGACATTGATCACCACCCTTTGGGCCTGGCCATTCAGTTTTCAATTGACATCACTGACTGCTTACCCAGCTCCTACAGTGTGTCTATGAGGATCTGATGGTGGCAGTGTCAAAAGTCTTACTGAAGTCCAGGTAGACAATATCCACTGCTCTCTCCTCATCTACTAGGCTAGTAGTTTCATTATACAAGTTTATGAAGGCAGTCAAGCATGCTTTCCCCTTAATGAAGCCATGCTGATTGTTCCTGATTATTTTCTTGTCCTTAATGTGCCTGAAAAATGGTTTCCAGAATTAGCTCTTCTGTCACACTGCCAGGGATCAAGGCAAGGCTGGCCAGCCTGCAATTGCCTGGGCCCTCCTCCTTGCCCTTCTTGAAGATGGGAATGACATTTGTTTTGTTCCAGCCATTGGACACTAGTGTTACTCACCATGATCAAAGATTACTGAGACAAGTAAGCATTCAGTACATTAGCCTTTTCCAGGTCCTGTGTAACCAGGACCCATAACTCATTGAGCAGTGGGCCCACACTTTCCCTACCCTTCCTTTTGTATCCTATGTACTTTTAAAAGTCCTTCTTGTTGTCTTTGATTTCCATGGACAGATTCCATTCCATTATTTAGCTTTCCTCGCCAACAGGTTCCTAGCTCTGACCTTTATGTCAAAGTAGCAGGAGAAGACAGTGATGCCAAGGCTGGCTCTAAATTGTTACTATGACTTAAGATGTCCTTAAAAAGTGCAATCCATCCAGTTCTAGCATCTCAGAAACACTTAATCCAACCTGGGGTATATCAGAGCAATAGCATATTCCCAGTTGAGTATTAAAGGGATTATAATTTGATTTTCCTGTGACTAAATTGCTTCAGCTTTGCTCTTGTGGTCCAGAAACCCTAGGAGCCTTCAATGAAATTACAGTTTGTATAACTTGAAGGGTGCACTTTACTCTCTAGATAATGGTGTAATGCAATAATATGATGAAAAATAATGTACTTTCATTTGCTAAGTGCTCTGTCTCTTGTAAGTGCTCCAATCCAGCCAAGGAAATTAATAAAAGAAAAGTAATTAATGCAAATAGTAATAAAAACGTACCTTTTTCCATGTGGCATTTCCATGCAAGTCATCCTCATATCATTGCTCTTGAGCTAGGTAAATACGACAACCCTCTGCAGATGGAGATGCTGTATTAAAACTTACAATGTTGAGATGAAGGAAAGTTTGAGCCTTTTGCAAACATTAGTGCCTGTGCCTCATGGACGTGCAAAGTATCATCCACTTGCCATTCACTAAAGAATCAGAGAGGACAGCAAACAACCAGGTAAGTACTTAAAGCTTGAGGAATTTTTCAAGGAAGTTCTTCTGCGTCCTTTCCATTAGAGGATGCTGACAGAGCAATCAGGCACTGGGCTACTTTTTCTGCTGGTGTGTTCCTCTGGCTTCAATAAAATTACAACAATAAACCAAGATACTATCAGGCTCAAATCACTATTGGCCCCACAGAATAAGGAGGGCCTTATCTCTTCCCAAGTTCCTTTATTGGACTAAGGCACTGCTGGTAGGACTAAGAGAAAGACTGCTCCATGCTTCCAACACTGCATAGGAAAGACTCATCACCTTGCTTCTCTGTCTTCTGGAGAAATGGCAGGTATGAAAATTGGCACATTATGGAGACACTGCTGGCAGCTTGGCAGGTTAGTCTTCCCAAACTTCTCCTTGGTGAATTCCTTGTACCTAAAAACAAGAGGCAGAAGATAAAGAAGCCTATTCAACTGGGAATCTTCAACTTGGCTGCTATCTTCTCTGTTTAGTTTGGAGAAAAATAAATAAAAAAGCAATTGAGCATAATTAATGTTTGTGCTCCACTTTTTCCCTTGGTATCCAATCACAATGTCTTCACATAACATGGAAACTGCTCAATGTAACCACTGAGACCATGAACAATGTGTAAAGGGGACCATCTTCTGCCCTGCAGCCACCTTCACTCTTTATTGCTGTGGCTACCCACATCGCAAGGACAAGTGACCTGCAAAGAATACAGCAACTGCATTGCTATTATTTTCAGCACAGTGCAATGAAACACGTCTGATAGATCCGAATATGCCAGCATCACCATTTCCAATTCAGGTCGTTCTGTCTCAAACTGAGATAAGACCGGTAGATTAGTTCACAGTAAAACCATAAACCAATGATCTTACCTGCATTACCAAAACACATTACCAAAATGATTGCATTGCTGTGAGATTACAAGTTAGGCTTGGGGAGCTTGGCTGAAACTCATCATGCCTCATGTTGATTTACAGAACACCATAAGCCCTATCTCTGGCTGCCACTTCAGCCCCAGAGACAGCTGTGCTTCTGCACAACCTGTAGTGAATCTTGCATAGGTCTAGTTAAATGGCTTAGGTGTGATTCTTCAAGTGCAAAAGGCTCTGTTCGATGTATCCAGCAAGAAAGCAAGCTACTCTGCATCTACGTCCATTTTTGACACAGCAGGGTGTTGGCTACATTATCTTCCTTCTTACCTCCTGGGAGGAGGGAGTGATATTGTGAGAGGAAATTACATGCAACACTGATTAGATGGCATCTCAAATAGAATCAGGCAAATCAGTGCATGGCCAAGATAAGACAGGGACAAAAAGAAAGAGCTTTTGAGAATTTCTGATCATGGGGTGCAGAATTTGGAAAGGCCCTCTTACAATGAAAAAAAGAGGAGATTTTGGTAGGGCCTAATATTTATCTCCTTTTTTCTGTTCAGTGGTTGGGCCTAGTTCCCCATCTCTGTTTCACCAACATAGGAGCTCCTGTACTACTTCCACCATTCCCACAGCACCCTGTCCCAGTCCATAGCAGGAGAACCAGGAGGAAAATGTGCTAATTCCAGATTGATGATTTTCTGCGTCATTTGCCAGAGAAGACCAAATGCAGTATCTCTGGGACAGACTCTCCTTTTGTTACTCACCTTAGCTTACAGGTGAGAAGTACAGAAGTATTATCTTACCTTGCAAGCTGTTTACATTTGTCCAAGCATTTCAGAGAGGCAAAGGCAAGGATATTGCCAAACTAGTGCTTTCTGCTACTGAGGGCCTGAACTAGGTTATGCTGAACTCCTATCAGCTCCACGCTGTTTCAGCACCTTGCTGGGATTCTTCAGCCCTTCAGTGCTCAGCTCAGGAATCAACACCACAGCAGCTTTCATGGAAAGTCATTCCTTGGTGTTCACCAGGACCCCCAGGTACCTTTCTGCCAAGCTGCTTTCCAGATGTGTGAGCCTCAGCATCTCCTGGTGCTTGGGGCTGTCGATCCTTAGGGGCAGGACTTTGAACCTCATGAGGTCCCTTGTCAGTCCATTTTTCCAGCCTGTCATGGTCCCTCTTGATGGCAGCAGCATCCTCTAGCACATCAGTCCTTCATGTCACTTTCATGTCAACTGCAGGCTTAGTGTTTCCCTCCCCAGGCACCTGGTACTCTGCTGACTAGCCCTGTTTCTGCCTACATCACTGCAGCAAATCTCACACACTCCTCACTCTGTTTCAGAATGAGCTCATTTTTCAAAGGCCTCTCATCCTGTCAAGTCCAAACTCTACAGAATCAGCAGAGCACCTAGAGTTCCAGTGCTGATGGATCCTCTATTAACTGAGCTGTATTACACTCACCAAAAGAGGGAGAGAGTGCTTCCCAGATTTCCAGATACAGAGTGTTTGATCCTCAGAGGACAGGGCTGCATCCACCACAATACTCAGCATCACTGAGCTCCGCAGGGAACGTATCTGAGTCCCACAGCTCATCTGAGCAACACCTTGCTGGGTGTGCCTCTACGTTCCCTCGTTTAATGAGTGGGTTACTGTTGACTTCCAGCACTCTTCAGAGAACCAAACTGAAATCCTGGACGTTTATTCCCATTATTTATTGTTTGGCGAAGCAGAGCGGCTGCAGGCAGAGTGCGAGCAGAAGCAGCCATACGGAATCTCCTTTTTTTACCCAGCAGTGCCACCTCCTGCCTTTATTATCTCAGTGCAGCTGGGCTGGCAAGTGACCCTCATCATCCCCTGCCCAGACCAGCCTGCTCCCAGTCTCTGGGTGTCCTGGGGTCCTGCACACGGGAGAACCCACTGGCTCTTTCCTGCCAGAGCTGCCCTGCACATAGGAGGGCAAGGGACAAGGGGACAAGGGCAGAACGGGGCACAGATCCCCACTGCCTCGCTGGTCCTGCGGTCCAGCAGCTCCTCTTGCCCTCCTGCCCCTGCCACTCACGGGTTTCACCCTGTGGGAACTGCCAGGCTGGATCACAAGTACCACCACGCAGCAGCCACTGGCTGAGATGCTCACGGTACCAAAGCACAGAAGTATCACCAGCAAGTGTGTTGTCCTCACGTATCGTGACACACATGAGGAAGCCAAGCCTCGCAGCAGCACACAAAGGCTGTGATACTGGCTTGACTTGCATGCTGATGGAGTTCAGGCAGAACTAATTTGATATCTGCTCTTAAAATATACAACAAACCTGAGAGCCCCTTTGATATTTTAGGCCCAGCAATTCACATTCATAATGAGATGGTAATATCTGTATAGCCAGTGGACATGTACTTCCACTGGCCAAGTCCAGGAGGTGCCCAGTAACCAAACCAGGAGCGCAGATCACACACGTGTTTGCTGCAGAGGTTCTGAACGCCATCTGTGAGGGCCAAACACAGGTGGGACACACAGGAACAACCACAAGGTCACAGATTAAATGCAAAGCCTAAATTTACATTCATCACCTCATGAAATGGGGAACCATGAAACATCACTCAGGCAGGGGAAACAAGCGAGAACACAGGCACTAAGGAGCTCAGTCCTTGTTAGAAAGTGTGAATGCTGAAACTGCTGCTTTTGCCTGTATATATTAGGGAACGGCAGTGTAGCTTTCCACTGCTTTGATCCACCTCACAATCAGGCAGGAATCTTAGAACAGTTTGCATTGGAAGGGATCTTAAAGATCATCCAGTTGACCAGGCTGCCCAAGGCCCATCCAGCTGGCCTGGAACACCTCCAGGGATGGGGCAGCCACAGCTTCCCTGGGCAACCTGGGCCAGGGCCTCACCACTCATATCATGAATAAATTCTTCATTATGTCTAGTTTAAATCTGCCTCTCCCCAGTTTCTAGCCATTGCCTCTAGTCCTATCACTACAAACCTTTGTGAACAGCCCCTTCCCAGCTTTCTTGCAGCCTCCTCAGGTACTGGAAGGTCACTATAAGGTCTCCTCGGAGTTTTCCCTTCTCCAGACTGAATAACCCCATCTCTCTCAGCCTGTTCTGGTATGGAAGGTGCTCAAGCCCTCAGATCATCTCTGTAACCTCCTCCAGACCTGTTCCAACAGCTCTATCGCCATTGAGGATTCCAGAACTGGCCGCAACACTCCAGATGAGGTCTATGAGGTCTCAAGTACGTTTTTTGCGACGGCTTTGAGTTCACCGCACCCTCCGTTACCCACACACAAAGGTTCTACCCGTCTATCCCTCCAGACTAAGCGATGTTCAGCAGTGTTGTCGCTGCCCGGCAGGGGGCAGCAGCGCCCAAGGGCACGGGGACGAGACTGGGGCTCCCGGGGCTCCTCCAGCCAGAGCCTCCCCTGTCAGGGCAGGAGAAAGACACGGGCAAACGATGCCGCTTTTGCAAATACCTGTGTCCTCTCCAGACTCAGGCAGGCGAGGATGATAAGCAGGAACCCTCTGCAGACCTAGCTTTCCTCTGCTCTCTCGCAGTTCTCGCAGCAGGACAATAGTGGACTCGTGTGTCTGTAGTTTCCAGAAAGCCTGTGCAGCAGCCTGCCCAAAACTCGAGCATCCTGAAGGTCTCCCACACCAATAAATCCTCACTGAAGAAGCAAAAGCTATAACACAAGAAAAATATCACATTTCTCTGCTGTTATTTTAGTCTACACAGAAGCATTGCAGAGCTCGTAACTATGATTTTTAACTACAGACAGGCTGGAAACCCTCTTCTGCTGGCACAAACCTAATTACATGAGTAGATGACAACTTCCTTCTGTTGTGAGCAACCTCTATATAGACCATTAGCTCTCTTGAAATCAGCGTAATGCAAGAAGGCTGAAGTTACTTGATAAGGATAAACTGTGAGTCCTCCTGATACAATTTAATCCCTGATTCCTCAGGGGAATTCAGAACGCAGCATCATCGAACCTGTGCATAAGCCCTAAGATTCACACACTGCGCAGTGGAATTCAAATCACAATTTCTATGAAGAAACACAGACACAATGCTCAACTACCCTGGAATTTAACTGGCTAAATTAGTGCACTATTTAGTTGACTACTTTAAAAACTTCAGGAGGTGCTGGGAATATTCTGTGTAGCTCTTCCTCTGAGCTGATCAAGTACAGCATCTAAGACTTCTCAAAATCTAAAGCCTTCTTTGACCAAATATGAGACAATTATCACTGTCATTTCTGGATAGATCACTTCCAGGGCGTATACTTCACTGTTTAGTCCCTGCCCGTGAAGATCACCAGCATACAAAGAATTCACAGCACCCTGATGTCACGTGCCGCCTCTTCATTTTCCCTGTTAGCTTAGAGCTTCTCTCTTTCACGCGGGTGATACAGCATCATTGTTTTAACTGTAGTCAAAATACAATTTTATTCCTTTGAAGAACAAAGAAAGATGGAAGGGTTAGGATATAGCTGCCCAGGGTATGTCTGCATGACAGACCTCTGGAAACAGATAGGTAAGCTCCAAGCTCCATGGCTCTTCCTGGAATGATTAATCTGCAGCAGAAAGACACTGCTATTGCACAGAATGCAAAGACACACAGACACTGCCCCCAATACAAAAAAAGGGTCACAGCAGAACCGCACATACTGACTTTTAGGAAGAGCACACACTCAAATTAGGGCTGAAAACGATGTTTGATATTTAGTGTCTGCATTAGAATTTCATATTGGTCCTTTATTGCTTCCTACAAAACTTTACTCTGGACTTGAAATGGATGCAAGTATTATTTCCAATTAAAACACAAGCTGTTACCTGATCTACAGCCATTCTGGTAATTTCAACCATTTTTATTTCACACTGATACTGCACTTCTCCTTGGTTTTGTATTTTTAACTCTAAACTTGTTGTGTTGAACTCTTGTCTGAGAATCAAGAAAATGGGAAGAATGCCTGAACCGAGGAGGTGTTAGATTAATGAAACCTTGGAGAGCAGGTCACTCACTTGGGGAGGAGGGGGAACAACACAACTATATCATGGCAGAGGTTATGGAGCTCCACATGGGCCAGATCTTCAGGTGGAATAAATCACAGCCCTGGGCTCAAGCTGGTTAATTGAGTGGTGTCCTCCAACGGAAAGGAGCGGATTGGCACTGCTTGTGCTTCTGTTCCTAGAGTTCATACTGCTCCCCTGATACAGTACTCAGCTACATCGTGACCAGCAACAATTAATCAAATGTTAACACACAACTCATTAGTCTGAACTCTTGTAAACATATATGACAGCACTACATCATTCAGACTGATGGTGTTTGTCTGTGTTTGGACCACAGGGACTTCGCTGCCTGTTTGCCACATCTTGTTAGCAGCTGCTCTTGCTGTCTAAATGTTTTTCCTGCCTCACATATCATGTTCACATAAAAGCTATACGAGGAGCTAAGCTTAGAACACTGAATTACAGATACAGACAAGGGTAGGTTTGCAAAAACGGGCTTTTATTCAAACCCACTTAGTGCTAAGATGGATTCAGGAAACATGAAGAGATTCAGGTCAGTTAGAGATTAATAAACAAACCTATTATTAAGTCACAAATACATTTCTGCATCATTTTTTTTTCCACAGAAAGTTCTTTGCAAACTTCAGCTGAAATACCTAAGCACCATTTATCCACTGAAATGCAGCTACTGGCATAGAGCAGAAACGGCAGAAATGCAGAAACTGCAGGCCTTTGAGTTATTCAGGCCACATGAGCTGGTTCAGGGAACAGACTGTGAAGTACAGATTTGTATAGAGCATATTCTCTCCATTTTCAAGAGACTGCCGGGTGCAGGCTCTGCTTTGGCTGTATTGTGTGAGCTGAATATTCGCAATCTGCCTAGAAGCACAAATCAGGCTGGGAAAAGAAGAAATACAAGAATGCAGGAAGTTCTCTTTTTTGCTTTCCCCCGTCCTCCATTTTAACTGTACATGTGAGAGAGAACAAGAGAATGAGCTTGGCTTGAGAAGAGAGTTATGCACACTGTGTGCCCTGAAATGTAGAGCTCCCATGAACTGAGTGATGGTCTGAGGCGAGCAAGTCATGAGCTATTCTACAGACAGGAACGAAGTCAAAGTACCTCATTGTAACTCAGTTTTCTGTTTTCAAGTAGCAATAACAAAATTTGGTTTTGTAAAAGACAAGATCCTCACATAAAGCCTTTGAGAAACACCAGTGGTTGTTCCAACAGCATAAAAAAAGGTTGTTACCATTACATTTCTAGGCTAAATAAAGAGACACTCAGAATCCCCTTCTTAAAAGCTATTCACCCTATTTTCAGCCTCACTCAGTTTACAGCATCTGTGGATGCACAAAGTTTTAGAGCTCTTAACAGGCTTCTGTTCAGACCGCTACACAAAGACTATGCAATATTATAGAGTTCAGTCCCAGTACATCAACCTAAAATTATGTTTGACATATTCCATTAATCAGTGTGGAATTAAGCTTGCAGTAACATAGTATCATAACAAGAAAGGATTGAAACAACGTGTTGGGTCAAACTCAATTCTTGATTTGCAGGTAAGTTATGTAATACAAATCCACTAGCCATTTTTTAAAAGTATACTTTAAAACTTTTCTCTGTGTTCATAAGAAGTACTTTACTAGCATAGGAAGACTATGCATATGTAACACAGCTAAGAGTTTTTTTTGTAGTTTTGTTTAAATTTATTTAAAATTCTACTATAAACCTGAATGAAATAAGATACACTGCTAGAGATCCAGAGGTTTCTGTTAATGCCAGGTAGGCAAGAGCTTTCTTCAGCCTCTGCATAAGTGGAGCTGCACAGAATTCTGTCATGCAGACACTGCATCAGACTCCAATTCCCAGTTCAGTACTTGGGTGCAAGCCTAGTCAAAACAGATCAAGTTCAACTGCAAAGTCTATACAACTAAAAGGAAAACCATATCCTGTGGGGCCAACTCAGTTGTGCTGTGTAAAGGACCATGAAGTGAGTCAGGCAGTAAACTCACAGGGTCAAGCATGCTGTGCTAGAAGCCTGCATGCATTTTTCTGCCCTGTAGCACATAGAGGTAATGAGTCTCTCAATGGGAAAGGAACAAACTACAGAAAAAGAAGATATTCACTGAACAGCCAGCATAGTACATACCGTACCCTGTTTGGGTAACCTGCTTGCCTGCCCATCCTCAGAGCCTTACGCTTTCCCCCACAAACAGTATAGCTCACCACACCTTATGCCCTGTCACTTGAAGGGGCTCAACAAGATCGAATGGGCATGGTTTAGTGCTGGATAGGAATGGTTGGACTCGATCATCCGTTGGGTCTCTTCCAACCTGGTTCTTCTATGATTCTATGATTCTATGAAATCTAAATGGAAAGCATTCAATAGAAATTATCTGTACACATCAACACAAAGGGGTCAATAAGAACAGTTACATTACAGCAACTCCTATCACCTTTAAGCTTTGCTTGTATATGTGGCCTGATTTTAAATTCTCACATCGTTGAGCTGGTGCTCAATGCCCCTAATGCAAAGCAGCTACATCCTTGTATTTCCATTCATTATTTGCCTATGGCACTTGAGCCGCAGCCTCCAAATTGCTTACATGAGGTTCATAAAAAGAACAAGTTTGATCAAGTGGGAAATCAAGTTGTATAGCTTTATTGGTATGAGTGGTGTTTCTGTTCTAAAGACATGGAATCCAAATATTTCATCCAAGTGGCCAAAACATGAAGAGGCTGCTTGAAATTCTATGAGGCACAAGGTTTTAAAATTAAGGTGATTAAGTTGCTTTTAATTACCCGGGTAATCCTTACTTACTCCCAGCCTCTATAAGTTATTGATCATTGTCACTCTTTGTGGTCTAACGTTGTCTTGCACTGCTCTTGCTAATTTAGTGTTTCCCCCACTTTTCAAATATTGGCATTATGCAGATTAGAAAGGGTACTTGATTTGGTATTTGCTCATTGAACCTCAATCCCCTTTCTGCATAGACCGAAATTGTTTCCAAATGATCCTTTTAGGCATAGAAAGAAAATGGGAAGATGAACCTATTAATTGGAAATGTAACAGCGAGGGACCAGCCCATCTGGGTGACTAGCATGGGGTTTTAATTTTGATACCTACCCAGCTCATATAGACTGGGAAAAATCATAACTCTTAACAGCCTTCTAAGCTGTCATGCCATTTACTACAGTGACAGAATGACCTCCATTATATATTAGATGTAAGAACCATCATCTTGTAATGGACACGGCACTGTAACATCTGCAGAAACTGAATCAAAGAGCGATATATCCCAGGCACCACAGACAATGTGACTGACACTTTGGAAAAGATAAAATATTCAAATATTCTAGTATCAACATTAGAAATACAAAAATGTCTAATGGTTCAGACATGAACTATATCCTGTAGGGACCAATATCATTAAGGAGCTGTTAAAGAGCATTCCTAGTGCCACTGCACTGGGACAGTTTGCCTTTACTTAACTCAAGAGAAAAGCAAATATTCCAATGGGATAAAAAGGAGCAGTCTGATGTAGGAAAAGGGTTGTGGGATTCTGTCATTGAGGGAGCATTATCAAAAAGTCAGCATACCCTCATTCTATGTGAATCCCCACCCCAGGGGATGTTTGCAGGATGCTTTATTGCAGGCTTTGTCAGTCTTTGGCAGCTCTCTGGCTCCTACCTAGTCTTGTCACTGTTCCTGGGAAGAGCTGCATGCACCAAATTGACACTTAACTCTAGCAAGACAATCACTGAGCAATAGGAGATCACTGTAATGGTTCATTTTGAAGGAAGAGAAACGCAGGCTTCTTCCCTTACTGTTTTATTTTACAGAAATTCATCAGAGCTTAAGGACCGTGCTGCCGTTTGAGTGCTAGCTCTTTGCAGGCAGGAATACCGTGCAAGAGATCTGCTCCCTTAAGTCCACAGAGAGAGCCTCGGCAGACTGCAGAGCAGGCAGAAAACTGCCTATGTTGAGGTGCTGCTGATATTTTGTTTGCCACAGTCCAGCCCACATTAATAAAAATGCTAATGAATCTATGAGAATTGGTAGGTAGGGGAAATACACATAGAACAAGGGTTGTTTGGGTGTAAGCTGAATGGGTCACTGTGCTGTGTATTTCTTTAGCAGACTGTCACTGGTATTTCCGTTCTCTGAACTTAAACTTTACTCCTCCCCAAAGAATTACAGAAGCAGCAAGGTGTAGTTGTGTTTGAGATCATGAAGTTGAAGGGATGGACACCAACGGACTGCAGCGCCTCTTTGTAATGAGATCTCATGCGTGCATTAAATCAATGCAGACAAAAAAATCCAGGATGCAGGCTTCTTATTCATTGGTGCTCACATGTGATCAGACAAAGTGCTGGCAGATCAAAATTCTACCAGACATCTTTCCCTCAGAACAAAATCTTATCATGGCCTATTTCTTTCAGGCTCCAAGCTATGATCTAAGAATACAGCTTTTCTTTCAAGTGACAATGATGAAGAGAGTATGGGGCACGAGGCATTTTTTAATTTTATTTTTAATACTTTCTATAAAGATTTTTTTATCTGTACTACCATTACAGACTTATTTGTTTACACTTCTAGGGCAGATCCAAATATTTCTTAGTCTCCAGTTGTGTAAGTGTGCCAAAAATGTTGAAGGTGGTGAAAGGCACCAGCAGTTATCTAATATAAACTTTCACTGGGATACAGTTGCACTAGATCCAACTGAAATTTACAGCAAATAGTTGGTGTCTCCATAATCACATCCAAACAAGAGATGGGATTTGTATCACCAAAGCAGTATAAAAATAAAAAGAAGAAAGCACATCCTCCTTACTACCAGTGGACTTGATCCTGAGGCATGGATCGACCTCCTTGCTCAACCTTATCACCACAAAATGCTCTGATGACCTGGTTTGCCCTGGATGCCATCCTTGACCTGCCCTGCTTACTGTACTGCAGTGTGAGACTTGGTCAGTGAGGACCCTGCCTGGCTGGCCTCGTGGCCACTCACCTTCTGGTCCTCCATCCCTCAGTGAGCCCCTGGTCTCATTGCTCCCTGACAGGTTTATTCTGAGCTTCTGGGTGAAAAGGAAAACTTAGATATTTATCCCTGTTTCTGCTCAAAGGCAGCTTTGTGGCAAGCATCCTATAGGCAATATGACTGACTTAATGTAACATTGAGGGGAAATCTTGAAGCCTCAGTGTGAGGGAAAATGTGAAGCCAATACTGACATTCATTACCAGTGCTGTACATCCAAGGCTTCGCGTCGTGTCCCGGCTGAGACATAAATGAGTGTGAAGTGGCTGACAGCATTCTCACCACAACAGTAAATTATTTCCTGATGAACAGCAGGTGATGCAGATGTGCCAAAGCATGACAGGAACACTCAACAGGAGGCCATGAAAGACTCTATTGATCCAGTCACTGGAATGAGATGCCCCAGAATAATTATGATCAACTGCAGGATTTGCTCACTGTGGAACAAGGGATCAATATTCTGACAGATAGCTTGGGAGGAATGATTTGGTGGCACGATGAGTTTCTCACTTTGTGGCAACAAGCACTAAACTCTCGGTTCTTATACATGGGAAGAGAAAAAAAAACATGATTCCATTTTTCAATGTAAGTAAAACTTGCCAGGTTTGCCATCTTCCTGAGGATGCACACAGAAAATGAAGCCTGTGGAAGAGACAAAATGGATTTGAGCAGGTAAATACAGTATACTTAGTTGCATTTCTCAGAGCCTCAGTGCTTTCAGGCTTCACAAGGGAATTATAAAGCCCAGTGTATACACACCCTCAGCCTCGCTTTGTGGTAGGAACCTTTGTGAGAAGAAGACTGCATGTTCTTAACAAGAAGGAGCCCACTGTACAGAGAGCACATCAAGAGAAATGCCAGAAGGAAGGAGAATAATAATTACAAGTGTCCTGGTAATGCCTGGGATAAAGTAAATTTTCTTGCTTGTAGCTGCTGCATTTTGGATTTAATACGAGAATAATGGTGATAACACATTGTTTTGGTCGTTGCCAGGTGGTGTTTATGTTCAGCTGGGAGAAAGTTAATTTTCTTCCCAGTAGCTGCTGATTTAGATTTAGTATGAAAAGAAGGTTAATAATACACTGTTGTTTTAGGTTGTTGTTAAGAAATCAAGGCTTTGGTGGAGGTGTGGGGTGTGAGAGAATGACTGTGTAGTGTTCAGCTGCCAGCTAAGGGCTAAACTATGACAACAAGGCTGCAAATTTTAAAGACTAAATTGAGTAATGTAAGTTTACATATTCAATGGGACATCCTGGTAAACTTAGGTTCATCGTGCCTTTTGTTCCAGATCCATGTGTCTAGTAAGAAACAAGAAAATGCAAACATACATACAAGCCAAAAGCAGAAATAAAATCTATAATTTCTGTTTGTGCTGGAGGAGATGAAGTGTCATTAAATAAAGGAACTCTTCTTCAATTTAATTGTTTCTACCAGCTCAGTATATAAGTAGCAAAGAGGGATTTTGACTGAAGGGGATTGCTGTTTGACGTTAATCCACTCTGTCAATGAGCTTCTACAGGATCTTGAGCAAGGCTTGTGAGACATCTGCACGCGCCAGCCTACACTGCCGAGTACATTCAATGCCTGATGAAGTGGCATGTGTGCTGGGCTGCTTGAGGTGAAGTAATTAGCAATTAATGCATGCATGGCACAGTCAGAACTGCCATTCACTCCTTCAAAACCGGTTCTTACCAGAACTCATTCTGAGCAGCTGTAAGACACTGATCTTGATTATACCAATACAGTCCCCGAGAAATAACTTATCTGACTGCAAGACGTATTGGCTGGATGTGTTTTTCAGTCTTAAAGTTCATCTAATTGAAGAAGAGACCTAATAAAATCACTCAAATCAATAGAATCAGCTCCAGCTATTCCATGGGGAGAACTGGGAAAAGGGACATGAGGAGTAACACATGGATGTCCTGGGAACAGGAATTCTCATATTCCATAGCAGACCCTCGAGGGAACATGACTACAACACAGAGGTAGTGTGTTGGCCAATATTGAAAATATTCCCTTGCCAATTGCAGTTAGGGTTGGGCAAAATTCAGGATTATTTTTGGATAAGGCAAAGATGAATTTATTCGCTTTAGGCAAGGGTCTGGAAACCAGAGCAGGGGGTTGAGGTTAACCCCACTAGAAAGTGCTAAATGGTGGTAATGAGCTAGTGTGACAACTCTGAAGTTACAAAATGGTTCTGCATTTGTAAAAAAGTATTTTCTCTGTTGCAATTTGCAGCTGGTAGAAATAACTTAGGGAACAATTTGTGAGAGCAATCAGAATCTAACCTTGCCCTTACAAGTCAGCCAGTACTTGTAGTCATGAATGCTCAGAGAAGTCAGACACAAAAATGTTTTATTTATGGGTACATCATTTCACCAGCTATCTTCAAGCCCTTCAAAACTCATAATAAAAAGTGAAGTAAACACGCCTCAAGCTTCATAATGCTGCAGCTTTGCTCAGCAAACATCTCATTTTCTGTAATGAAGTGAGTATATACCTACTTGGAATCCAAGATTAAAACTATCATTTTCTCTAAGTGCTAAGCACTGCAGGCACTTTCTTCACTTAGTTGAAGATGCTTTATGAAATTAAAGCAGCAAGTGCACAAAGAAATAGTGAACACAGAACATGAATTATCTCTAGAGCCTGAACTATAGAGACATTCTTTTATTGCTTTGTTTTACAAAGATAGCTGAAATTTGTCATGCTCAGTACAACAAGCTTCTTCTCTCACTGACTTGGTCAGACATTGAGAAGATGACATAAAAGATTTTTCTGAGCTCATAAATCAGCCTTGCCAACAAATAAGTTTGTTCTACATGAGGTACTGCTGGATCAATAGGTAACATGCTGAAAGGAAATGTAACCAACCAAGGAATAAAGACGCATTTTGCAGGAACAATGTGTTGTCATTAGGTATAATTGGGCAAATGGTGATGTGATCTTAAAAGCCTCGGCTGATCATATTCCCATGAGTGTATTATCCAATTAGGGGAAAGGTGCATTAGGTACGCCTCGCTTTATTGTACTGCTGAAGTGGAGAGCAGGTGTGAGAAAACAAACAAGTTCGCAATCCTTGCTTTGCAAATCAGTTCTTAATAATTCTGGCTCTTATTTCCATACCAGATTAAACTTTTTGTATTTATGAGAGCAACTTGGCAGCTCCCCATTTTTGGCTCAAATGAGTAGCAGGTCCACGAGATTTTTTAAAATTCCCAGTACTAGTGCATATGGTCTATTTCAGGTCAGAACCAGTAGCTTTAATGAGACAATCAAAAAAAGACTGGATGAAGCCATACTTAAACTGTGAGCCATGCAATGTAAAGCAGATAATGTATAGTTCCACTATTTCCTATCTCACTGTGAGAGTATAGAAGCATTATGAGAGTAAGAATTTGATATATAAAACCCAATTTACATCTTCTGTTCCTGTTAAGAAGTCGTTTCTCTCCCTGTATTACTTCACTACAACTACCATTGCTTATAGGATAGAACTGGAAGAGAGAAGGCTATGTCAGGATATTCATATCATGTTCACCTTTGAGATGCACTCAGTCTTTGGGACCACAGTCTGATTATCTGGCTGGATATGGTCCAAGAGACATCTGTTTCAACAGTACTCAAGGGAGCCCATAGGGTAGCAGGATAGGCATTGGAATGAAGAGGAGTTTTTAGTAAGTCTCTTGACTAGAGAATTCCATGTAAGTGGGAAGGAAATGTGTGTTCTCAGGTATTACCATTATGGCTGTTCCCATTTCTTTCTTCTAAGACATTTCTGTTGAAGAGTGCTAATGTTTTTGAACACAGTAAATGAAGTACACCAGCACATTTTGTGCATTCTGGAGGTAAGGGATTGGATTTGATGGACCACTGGTCTCAGGCAGCACTGTATGACTAACGGGGTGCTACAAGGTGCTAAGATTACCAGTGGCATCCCTACAAATTGTTTTGTAATCTCTCTACACATGAATGAATTCCTATGTCTGCCATCCTCTGCCTAACAATTATCAACAGCAGTACAAGTTAACAGGTTGATTAATAAGGGAACTTTTAATTAAAATTTAAAAGAAACAGGCATTTGACCCAGTGGAGAAGAAAGTGGAAAGTACAATTTTACTGCTTAGCAGTGGATTTCACATAACGAAGCTATTGCTGACATTTTCCTCGCTGTGTCCAAGAGCCGTGACTGAGACAAGAACAAGCTGGTAAACTAGGACATAAATTAGGCACAAAGAAAGATCACAGCTACCTCTGGGACAGAAATTAAGCTTGTATAAAGTGTTACAGCAAACATTTTCTGAGTGATACTGCTTTACATGTTGGTACAGCACGATGTGCAGGAGCATGGCTACTGCACATAAATATCAGTGTGGCCACGTGGCAATGCAGTCAGTCAGTCTAGCTCATCATTTCCAAGCCACAACCAGCCACACTATATGTCTTCCTGTGGCTGTTGGGGAGCAATGCCAATGTTAGGGGAAAACTAAAAGTCAACTCAAAAAACATGAAGATTGCTCCTCATGTTGTGTATCCCAGGCTTTAAGCTCCAAGGAACATCTCCAAAAGTGTGAATATTTCTTTGGAGTTGCCAGTGTAGAAGTAGTTGGGATGCAGCAGTGACCTATCACAAATAACTTCTCCTTATTGTGATCTACCCTGTTTAAGTATTTAGGCTGCTTCTTTCGTCTAGCTTCTGTAAGATACAAACCATATGCAAAACCACCCTACAACTGCAAATGGGGTGTTATCAAAGCAGAAAGAATAGTGCGCGAAAATAATTCAAATTTCCCTCTAACAGAAAACCAGCACTCCCATAATTGGTGTGATGTTTTCAGATGCCCAATACAACGTCTTTGAGAGGGAGTTTATAATCTCTGAAGAGCCAGCTCCTGGATCTATCTAAGGACAGAAAAAGCAAAAGCACTGAAGTTTGAAAGGCAACTGCCTCCTTCCAGCTTCGAGTTCTGGCTCAACAGTTCTTGGTCAACAGGTTGTCTGTGGACGAGGGGGAACAGGGAGCAGGCAGCAGTCTGACTACAAACTGCCCGCAGGTGCTGTGATCCATGCCAAAGAGAGAAACCAAAAAGAGATTTCCTCCTGTCAACAAACACCTAAAGGCTGTCTGAGATGTGCTCCCAATACGTCTGTTTCATTTTGTTTTCCCCTCCCTGCCTCAGGGGTTGAGTGCTTTGCAGGGTGGGCCCACGCTGTCAGTGTCTGGCTTGGGGTACAAACCATCAATATCACATGGGGTAGTGCTATCATTAAAGACTGTAACATTTTCTCATTTGTGCAGAAATTCATATCTAAATTAAATGCAGAGCTGCTAATGAAACAATAATATTTACTACACACTTCACTACCTCATCACAGTTAAACATAATTGAGTCATGCTCCAGTTCTACCTGGAAGCATCCTGTGAAGAACAATGTCACAAAGCAGCCCCAGAGGCCCTGGAATTCTCTCTGACAAGTGGTAATTAAATAAATGTTTGGGAACTTTCTTTTCTAAATAAGCATATCACAGTAGGCCATGCCCTTTGATAAAATAAGCAAAGATCAACAGCACAGTTTGTAGCAATCCTAGAATTACGTGCACAGAGAAGCAGGTCTCATTGCATCAGGATGAAAGCAGAGTAAATATTTCAGTCTTTGTCCTGGGAATATTCTGGCCTGTGCCAAGAAGTTCTGACCTTTCTTGACCCATCCGATCAGTATGCTGAATTAAATTAACCGAGTCTGAGTCGTCCTTACAATTTAAGCAAGCAAGAATATGGTATGGATAGGAAGAGGAACGAGACTGTCTTTTTCAGTGATTGCAATTAGGTCTGATTACACTTAACAGTGACCCAGTTGATGCTGGTCTAAAACCAGGCTGCCCCAGTTCTACCCTCTCTATGCCTCCAGCTGTGTGACTGTGCTCTGTCCCTTGCACCAGCCATAAGTTATAAAACGAATGAGTTCCTTGAACCACGATAATAATCTGAGAATTATCATCAACTGCTGCTTAATTACAAGGTCACTTTATTTCAGCTTTCTCTTCAGTCATTCTGCTCCCCTAAAGGTAGTCTGTTCACTGTGACAGACGCCCTGCGGAAAAACGCTTGCCTGACAAGGAACCCTGGTGGAAATATAAGGCTTGTCATCTGGCCAGACAATCCAATAAAACTTCTTTCTCTGCTGTTCAGTGGCTAAATTAGGAAGTCAGAGTGTTCTTATTTTTGAGGCTCATATGAGAAGTAGTGAGTCTTAATTTAAAGACATCTTGTTCAGTCAGAGACAACTAAATGGTCATTGATTGTTTTTCCTTAGTTGGATGTGTAAGTCTGTTTAAAAGCAGAAACTATTTGTTAGTTGTGCCTTGTCCCTGTTGCTAGACAGGCTACATGGCTTGTGTCAACATTACTGGACTGAAAAATAAGTTTGAACAAATCAAGCCTAAACTCTCACACTCCCAAGAACAAAGAGGATTGTTATTGAATTGAGATGAAGAAATTTAGGCCCAGTCCCTTTGCTTAGCTAGGAGCATCTGCAAGGACCCTGGAGAAGAGCCACCCCAGAAAATGTTCTCGTGTGAGGACATTTCACAGTAGCTGCGTAATTTAGCTGCCATTACCTGTTAAAGTTCCTCCCATTTTTATGAGCAGAAAAATCGTAATTATACCAGCATCCTGGGAACCTTGAAACCTAAGTCTCTCTGGAAGATGATTTTGGAAAGATTGCTTCCATCACTGGAATCTAAAGGCAAATTAAGTCCTCAAACAAGTATGTTGCACACAAGTAATGAGGTCCTCAAAGGAGAAAACATCAAAATAGTCAGAGTGTGCTGTCCGTTAGAACAGGACATAAATGCTTCAATTTGTTTTCCATTCATAGCAAGCATTTGTATAAACACATCTCCCATGCTGCTCCTGCTCCCTGTTGCTTCAGGCAACAGGAGTAAGGTTCATATGTTCACATAACTATGCTGATTTCCCCTGACCGAAGGCTGGTGTACAGCGTACAGACAAAATGCACACATAGACTTTTACTCTTGGTCGTTTTTCTAAACAGTACCCAAGATCAGAACCTATCATGCTGGTTTACAATAAGATAGGTAGAAGAGACCCTTGAGTCACACACATCAACAGACACCTGGCATCAGGGGTTCTCCTAGGCCCCTTTGCCTTCAACATTCTTTACAAATCAGATGACAGTTCCAATGTCAGCAACTCATATCTGCATTGCTTCAAGGTTTTCTCTGCCCCAGAGTGATGCATTTCTTCAGTTCACAATTACCTTGGGGTATTTTTGACAATGTGAAAGCTTTCGAGTACATTTCAAGATGTGCGTGTCTAAATTCAATATTACCAGCTATAGCTCACAGCTGTCTAGAATTCAACCAAGCTATTTAACATGTGTATCCTCCCTGGCATGCCTAGATCATTCTTATCACTTGTCATTTCAGCCACACAATCCTAAAGATATGAACCTGAGCCCTGAAGCAAGAACCCAGAAGAAGCCAGAAGCAAGATTTTACTTCTGTGAGAGGCAGCTGGTCGCAGTTCTCACATCCAGCAACCCCTCCTTTGGTCCCTGCTGAGCCGGGAGATAATTTTTCCTTTCACTTCAAGTACTGCCTTTTTCAATCTTTGATGGCATGTGAGCAAACATTAATTCTATTAATATTTACATACTTCATAACTCAGAAATCGGGGCCCGCTATAAGTTACCAATTGTCACTTTCTAATACATTCTCTGAGCACATCTGGTTTCAACAGCAACACAGCAGATCAGACTGAACAGTACCAGCATCTCACAGGTTGTACAGTGAGACATGCTGAGGTATGTTTGAATTTCTTACCAAATGTTCTCAAGTTCTTGAAATGCGAAACAGTACTCTCTGCTGCAAATGGCAAGGCAGTTCTAGAGGAAAGCAGGGCTCCTCTAAGGGCACTCAGTTTGTGGATAATTCAGGTTTTAGAATCCAAAGGCATGAAACAAAAGCTTATTTTGTGTCTTGGTGCTTTGCAATGTGATCCATGTGCTTTAAGAGGAGATGATTGGGAATTTTGCTTCAGAAGCATACTTCTGACCTGAATTAAAATGCTATATTTTTGCAAAGTCACCTGTCCGTCCCCTTAGCTTAGCTCCACTCTGTGAAGCTTAACTATGTCATTTTGTCCAATGCCCTAGGACATACCATTTCACCTATGTTAAACATCAGAGGATGCAAGCTTATACTTGGAAATCAGCTGTTCTCTTAATTGGATTTCACCCATACTAACTAGTGCAAAGTTATTTTAAGAAGATCATAGAATTGCAGTCTTACCTGGGACATAAACTTGAGCTACTAATCTAAGTTACAATCCCATTTATTCTGTCTTCACTGTTAGAAATTCAAACAATTTGTAGTGGCCCCTTAACCTAAACCTTCCCAAACAACTCTGGAGCAACTGCTTAATTATTATCTGCAAGGAAAAAAAGGCAAAGCCAAAATTTCAATGCAAAGTCTTTCGACAACCAAACTCTGTCCCATCAACAAGGTCACAGCTGCTGCCAGAGTAGTTGCTGTAACTTGAAATTCTTTTGTTTCTTTCAAACCAAAAAACTGTTGTGCGCTCTCTGGTTATAATGACCTATCGTGAGGAAGCGAGACTTATCCTCTGTACCCTTTTAGGGACATTCAGATATTGGGTTTAATACCTTCAGAACTCAAGGCCATGGGTTGTTTTCATCTCTAGTATTACAAAAGCAATAGCATTGCTACATTTTGATTATTTGCTGTCCTCAGAGTAATCAAACAAATTTCAGTCCTGTTTAATTCACTGCACAAGAGGGAATTCTACTACTTGATTTCTTTACCAGCCCTCAGCTCAAATTTTATGCCCTTAGGTTTTATTTTTCCATTTTTTAAAAGTCATGAATATTCAGAAGCGTTTATAAAAACAGAATAAAATTTGGGTTTATACAGCACTTCTTGTACTTGGGCCACATGCTCTCCCTCTCTGAACAAATGATTCTGATTCACAGCGTGCTGATGGAGCAGTCATTACGTATTTAGGAATGACTGCCTGGAAATCAGCCTATGTATGAAATAATGTGCAAGCAATTTTCTTCTGGTTTTTGCTTTCTTTTTTAAAATGAATCAAGATTCTTCAAAGAACAAGCAGAAAAGATCAGGACACAAATGAAGATGCTCTGTGCTACAAAGGAAAAAAAATCCCTTAAAAGCTTGTGCTTTATTTAAATTAAACTAAGTTATATAGATAGTTCTGAATGAAATTATGAATAAAGCTCATAACAATGCAGTCTAAAGTTGTAAAAGTGAGAAAAAACCCACTTCTACCATAAATATGGGAAACTCCAGTCAGCCAGATGCTCAGTTGATCATACATGCTATTGGAATACATTGAACTTATACTAAAATGGGATGCTAGGCTAGAGTTACATTACAAAATACCATTTATAATTGTCTCTATTGCTTGCACAGGTAATATTTGCACATAATCTCACTTATGCACAATTAACCAATGTACACATGTGCAATGAAAGTTAATTGAGAATGGATTCCTGGGGAAATCTGAGATTCACAGCAGGGCAAAGCGAAGCACACATATTTGCACTTGTACACTTAAGCAACTGCCTTACAAAACCGAGCATTAGAACAGAGGAATGCAAGTCCTTCCTGGGTAAAGGTCAGGTCATATTTGGACTCACATAAATATTAACAGTACTGGTGCCCCATTCACAAAAACTGTCCTACACCCTGGAGCCCCTGCATTTCATTCTCATGGCTTTAATAAGCCCAGAACACTGCAGCGTGGGAAAGGTAATTTCCATCTCTGTCAGTCAGTCAGTGTGCCTGCTCCCCTTAAGCTACTTTAATTGGTACTGAGAGTCTAATCACATCTCTGAAATTCTAATGGGCTATCACTTGTGAATCAAGTATTAAATCTTAACTTCTATGTATGGCTACACATTTGGAAGTATATTGAGATCTTGAAATTATAAAATGTAAATTGTTGCTAAGTGTCTTCATATTCCCAAAGCCATGGCAAATAAAAAGTACGACCAAAATAAATGTAAGTGGGTTTTTTTGTGCTAAGTGCTCAATGATTAAATATTAAATACACTTTCACAAGCCTCCAGTTGAATCTGTGTGAATGGAGGTGCAACTCAACTCTGTTCTGCCAGACAGGACTTGCATTACAGTTTAGAATCCAGGGCTGCTAAATCCCCTTGCTGTAAGAAGAACCATGTAACATTGCACACACTCATTAAGAATGTAGCACGGTTGAATATCCTTTTTAAAGTAATCTGAGAAACATGTTTTAAATGGTGAGGTGTGCTTTAATTCACATTTAACTGCCATTTTAATTATCTTGCATTTTATTAATTTCTCCCAGACCGATTAAAATTTAATTATTACCATTTGGATGAACCTAATAATTAGTTTTTAATGCCTGTTAATGGTCTTGCCTGATGATTGTGACCTGCTGACCATCCTGCATGCTCCTGTTCGGATTGAATTAGAACCTGGACTTTTCCTAAAAAGTGAATAATTTGTGAGAATAACCCCTGTTTGGTTTTGTTTTCACATTGTAGATCTGTGTGCACAAGGATCCTTTCCAGGCTGATTAATGACTTATGACTTATAGATTAATGACTTATAGAAATTACTCACTTCATACAAGTGCTTGCAGGATATTAGAAGTGAATATTTTGTAGTTCTATCACACTTCAGATAAGCAACTGCTGTATTATACAGGCAGGAAAAAAACATTCAAGCTTGAGTTGAAAATAAACTGTATATTTGAATTCAAAATGTTACTCCTATTTTGTTGCACTAGAGTAGTACGGGCAAAGGGACTTTGCTGGATGATAGTATAAGAGCAGCATAATTTTGTTTCAGCTAACTTATGGATCTGATCTGCCCTTAGACCGGGCAGAACTAGCACCTCCTGCACAAATCCTGATGAAGAATTGCTAAATGAGGATCTGTGTGCCTCCAGACAGGGTCAGCTTTGTTTATTGAACTATTTTACATCAGTGTGGTACCAATGTCTCTCCTGATGGCCTAGAATCAGTGGACAATGAGAGGAATCAACCCAAGACACACTGAGACAAGACAGTCAACCTAACTTCTAACACAGATTATGGATAGTATTTACTTCTGATGGAGAAAAATGCAGCTAAATTAGTATGTGCCACAGCCTCTCCCAGTAACTCTATAAAAGACAGACCCTTCATGTTTCTGTATTTTCAAGAGNTCTGAACAAATGATTCTGATTCACAGCGTGCTGATGGAGCAGTCATTACGTATTTAGGAATGACTGCCTGGAAATCAGCCTATGTATGAAATAATGTGCAAGCAATTTTCTTCTGGTTTTTGCTTTCTTTTTTAAAATGAATCAAGATTCTTCAAAGAACAAGCAGAAAAGATCAGGACACAAATGAAGATGCTCTGTGCTACAAAGGAAAAAAAAATTCCCTTAAAAGTTTGTGCTTTATTTAAATTAAACTAAGTTATATAGATAGTTCTGAATGAAATTATGAATAAAGCTCATAACAATGTAGTCTAAAGTGGTAAAAGTGAGAAGAAACCCACTTCTACCATAAATATGGGAAACTCCAGTCAGCCAGATGCTCAGTCGATCATACGTGCTACTGGAAATACATTCAACTTGTACTAAAATGGGATGCTAGGCTAGAGTTACATTACAAAATACTATTTATAATTGTCTCTATTGCTTGCACAGGTAATATTTGCACATAATCTCACTTATGCACAATTAACCAATGTACACATGTGCAATGGAAGTTAATTGAGAATGGATTCCTGGGGAAATCTGAGATTCACAGCAGGGCAAAGCGAAGCACACATATTTGCACTTGTACACTTAAGCAACTGCCTTACAAAACCGAGCATTAGAACAGAGGAATGCAAGTCCTTCCTGGGTAAAGGTCAGGTCATATTTGGACTCACATAAATATTAACAGTACTGGTGCCCCATTCACAAAAACTGTCCTACACCCTGGAGCCCCTGCATTTCATTCTCATGGCTTTAATAAGCCCAGAACACTGCAGCGTGGGAAAGTCAATTTCCATCTCTGTCAGTCAGTGTGCCTGCTCCCCTTAAGCTACTTTAATTGGTACTGAGAGTCTAATCACATCTCTGAAATTCTAATGGGCTATCACTTGTGAATCAAGTATTAAATCTTAACTTCTATGTATGGCTACACATTTGGAAGTATATTGAGATCTTGAAATTATAAAATGTAAATTGTTGCTAAGCGTCCTCATATTCCCAAAGCCATGGCAAATACATTTATTTTGGTCGTACTTTTTAAGTGGTTTTTTTTGTGCTAAGTGCTCAATGATTAAATATTAAATACACTTTCACAAGCCTCCAGTTGAATCTGTGTGAATGGAGGTGCAACTCAACTCTGTTCTGCCAGACAGGACTTGCATTACAGTTTAGAATCCAGGGCTGCCAAATCCCTTTGCTGTAAGAAGAACCATGTAACATTGCACACACTCATTAAGAATGTAGCACGGTTGAATATCCTTTTTAAAGTAATCTGAGAAACATGTTTTAAATGGTGAGGTGTGCTTTAATTCACATTTAACTGCCATTTTAATTATCTTGCATTTTATTAATTTCTCCCAGACCGATTAAAATTTAATTATTACCATTTGGATGAACCTAATAATTAGTTTTTAATGCCTGTTAATGGTCTTGCCTGATGATTGTGACCTGCTGACCATCCTGTATGCTCCTGTTCGGATTGAATTAGAACCTGGACTTTTCCTAAAAAGTGAATAATTTGTGAGAATAACCCCTGTTTGGTTTTGTTTTCACATTGTAGATCTGTGTGCACAAGGATCCTTTCCAGGCTGATTAATGACTTATGACTTATAGATTAATGACTTATAGAAATTACTCACTTCATACAAGTGCTTGCAGGATATTAGAAGTGAATATTTTGTAGTTCTATCACACTTCAGATAAGCAACTGCTGTATTATACAGGCAGGAAAAAAACATTCAAGCTTGAGTTGAAAATAAACTGTATATTTGAATTCAAAATGTTACTCCTATTTTGTTGCACTAGAGTAGTACGGGCAAAGGGACTTTGCTGGACGATAGCATAAGAGCAGCATAATTTTGTTTCAGCTAACTTATGGATCTGATCTGCCCTTAGACCGGGCAGAACTAGCACCTCCTGCACAAATCCTGATGAAGAATTGCTAAATGAGGATCTGTGTGCCTCCAGACAGGGTCAGCTTTGTTTATTGAACTATTTTACATCAGTGTGGTACCAATGTCTCTCCTGATGGCCTAGAATCAGTGGACAATGAGTGGAATCAACCCAAGACACACTGAGACAAGACAGTCAACCTAACTTCTAACACAGATTATGGATAGTATTTACTTCTGATGGAGAAAAATGCAGCTAAATTAGTATGTGCCACAGCCTCTCCCAGTAACTCTATAAAAGACAGACCCTTCATGTTTCTGTATTTTCAAGAGCTTATTTCACTTTTTGTTCTCCTTTGAACACTTCTGAGACATGTAAAGGAGTGTATTTAGTGACTGAAGTCTGAGAAGTGCAGATATGAACTGGGAGCTGATAATTCCCCCTGCAGTGTCAGCACAGCTAGGTCTAACAGCTGACATGGAGGAATTCTATGGGGTTTTCTAAGCTGTCCTTTCATCATTGCTAAATTTTCTCACTCTAGATAGCAGTTTTCATGAAACTTCAATCAAAAGTTCAGTTTTATTTAATCTCATTCCTCAAAGAAAACCATTTCTTGCTATGTTAATCTTTCCCTGAACAAAGAAACGCTTCAAGAGCTCCAACAGAGAATTGAAATTGGAATCTGTACTGTGATCACTTAGGTAGCTTTATTGCCACATAGCTGACTCGTGTTGTCTTTTACAGCCAGAGTTTGAATTCAGAGCAGGAAAGCAAGGAGAGAGGAGGCAAAAGGGAAGCAGGAGGAGGTGTACAGAGAAAGGCAGAGAAAGAGGGATGACGGGGTCAGGAGGAGCTTTACTGGCACTCAAAAGGGCACAGCTGTATCTTGCCATGTTCAAGTCAGTATCGTGCATTTAATTTCTAATACAACCCCAAAGGTAATTACTCAAATTTTCTTTCATTGCAGTTCTTGCAATCTCACATTGTTTTACTGCTTTTTGTGATATTGACTGATACCAGGAGCACAGGAGCAGCTGAAACATTTGAGTCAATGCCAACTCAGCCCTGTCGTGACCTACGGCTTGTATTGCCTAGAGGAGATTTAAACAAACAAACAAACAAATCAGAACAGCTCCTCAAGAATGAAAAGCACATCTGGATGGAAAAGTTTCAGCATCATCTGGATGCTGAACATGTAATAATACAAGGACAATATTAATTTATACCAGCTGAAGATGATATCATGGATATAGTTCCCATTTGCTTCACTGGGCTCTGACTGGCACAGCAGCACTGGCAAGTACAGTCCTGTGACAAGTACCTCATTAGCTCTGGCAGTCTGATACATCTGCTACAGACCAGATCCTGGAAAGAAACACCACTGAACAGAGGAGTTGCTACTGTCTACTAGATAGAAAATTTACTTCAGACCGGACCAGAAACAATTAATGTACTATTTTGTGTTCATAAGCAAACAAAAATAAAACAACCCCACAACCCTAGACTTCTAGCCTCATGCTATTTAATCTTGATCTTAATTTTTTAAAAAAGAGTAAATTTATCCATATAACTCCATTGAAATTACTGTCTCAACCCCAACGCTAATTCAGTCTTGAACCTGAAACCAAGTTTTGATGTAGAGAAATTTGGTTCTGCTGAGTTATCAAACATGGCTGGTGCCTGTTTAAAATAGAGGATTTACCAACTCCTGTAGCATTCAATGAACATACTTAAATGAGATTTCTTTGTGAGGGAACTTATTCCAGAGTCTTCTAAGCTTCACAAAACTTATTTTTTCAGCATCACTGTAAAAAAACTTTTTTTGAGACTAGACATCAACTTCATTTGATTTCTCCCCCCTCATATCGTAGCAAAAATAATAGGCAGTCACTTCATGAGTCATTTGTTTATCTCAACCTCTTTGAAGCGTGGATGTGATCAAGGACATTAATATGTTTTCTGAAGCAGAAAAACATTAAATAACCAAAGACCTTTAGCAAACTCTAGGAATATAAAATAAGATGATATGAAATCACTCATTTAACTTGACCTTTTCACTTGGTTTTTCAGGAGGTAGCCCTTAAATTCTGCTAAAATCACAGGCTTATTCTAGATCTGTACCACTTCAAGAGCTGAAGTTGATTCACAGCTGTCAAACACACTGGGCACCTAGAAGCTGCCACTGTTACATGTACTGTCAGATCTTTGAAAGACAAAAAGTGCTCAAGCCAAGGGCTACGTTAGCAAACCTTTTTGCTCTTGAAAAATCTGGCAGACTCTGGGGTGATACCCTAATAGACAGAAATTACAAGTGATGCACAGAACTCTTTATTCTACAGAATTCTCTATCTTATGCTTACCTAGATCAGAGTTACTCCTGTCTGGCAGGAAGGTGACAAAGACATATGTAACTAAAGCCAGGGCAGCATGCTGGGTTGAAGTCTGCAGATCTTTTTCACAGTACCACATTGAACAGCAGCCAAACCATCACTAAGGGAAGTAAACTTCAGCTGGTGATGTGAAATAACTTACTATAATCCAGTTCCAGCTGAACTATGTAACACACTCTCAGATGTGGCTATCATTAACTTAGTATCGATTCAGCAGTGTTTTGCAGTTCCCTGTTACAGGCTGTGTTGACCAATTCTGTGCACCTTCAAGTAAAGAAAACTGCTACAAACCTCCCTTATTCCTATGCTAGTATGTACTTACACAATTACTTTGCTCAGTACCTGATCCCATACAGAACCAAAAGGGATTCTAATGAAGATGGATTTACTGTTTTTCAATAAAACCACAACTGGCTGTAAAAGGTCAATAAGATTTACTCTGGTGTTGGCACAGAGATCATTTGTTATTCAAACGACAAAGATACCATGTTTATAAAGTACTGTCAGTGATCAATAGCACTACCTGCTTATCAGGCAATCCTTGGCATTTCCGTAATTTCTCCATGCAATAAGACCTGGGCTTCACTTGCTAAACACAAGAGGTGATGGATCAGAAATAATCAGAGATTATTGATGACATCTTCCAGAAAGTATTTTTAAAACAGTCCATCAGCTTCTTGTTCTTGATGAGCCATTTCAAATGTCAAAACGTTGCTCATATTTTTGAATAATAGGTACAAAAATGTAATGTTATGAAAATTTTAACTCTGTATCTTGCATGATGGCCTCTGAATCAGTGCCATGGAGATGCAGGTCTAAAAAGGACTTGTAAGAATATTTTTTTACTTTTTCTAGTTTTTTTTTTTTACATTTTTAGGTCTATAAGCATTTTCTAGGCAACTTATAGGTTGTCACAAAGCTAATCTAACAAAAGGATAAATGGATAGCTTTTATTAATGACCTTTCACTTATCCCTTTGAGGTCATTCCAAACTCTTTGTTGCCTTGTAGCACAAGCTGAAAATCATTGATACATTACAGCTATACCTACATTCAAGGCTATGAAGAACATCACCAACCATTCCAGGAATGCATTCTAGAGCCTCATCGTACCCTTTAGTTGCCAACATAGAACATTTCAAACCTGAGAGTAGCTATAGACAAGAAGTCTGGAGAATAGATCATTAAAGTTATCAGTGGTTTGTAGAAAGAATCCTCTAAAATTGCACATTTAACAGGATGTTACATTGTTGTTTATGGGCCAAGAAAACTGTTCATATCACAAACACTCACATCAAAGCTTCACTATTGTCCAACTAAACACCACTTTTCTATCTACCTTTTTCTTGACTTAAATTTGCATGTCAAGGCCACTGAGCCTAATGAATCCTACTTGTTTCCTAAAAAAATACCCCAGCTTTGTGCTTCTGACTTCTCTTGTCACCATCTGAGACTTTCTAAACACATAACAAGCATCAAAAATCACTGTATTATATCACTATACCTTATTTGTGGACAGGAAGGCAAAATTCAGATATGTAAGGGTCTACCTAATTTCAGTTACCACAAATCCAAAGTCTGACTCCAGTTTTAACTACATTGGATTTCTGCCTTAATGCGCCACTAAGAGTCACAGAGCAATTCAATGGCAAAGAGCAGTAGAATACAGCTGTCCCAGTTCCCAGACTCCATTCTAACCAAATGGCCATGTGGCCTCCCAGCTTGGTGCTTATAAAAACACACCAGCTGCTGTAGTTTGCATCTGCAAACCACCCTCTAACTGCTTTTAAACATATCTCCATACAGATTCAGGCTCAGCCAAAAAGGCCTGAGGGGAAGGCAGTAATAGAAATGTTGAGAGTCACGTAGACTTTGTGCCCTCACAGTCTTCTCAGTAGAAGCAGCTATTAAATGACTCAAGGAACTTTTACTCCAGTGTTACATGTTCATTCACTCAGAATCCCTTGGGATGCACAGAGGGCACCAGCTGGGCAGGCGTGAAGAGGAAGCCGTGATCACAGAAACCATTTCTAAAAGCCAATACTACTCCTGGTCTCAGCATATACCTCACCAGTCACGTACACGCCTTTATTGCTCCATAAAGCATGATATCCAGTATTTGGCCTATAGAACAGCTTTAATTATAATCTCTGCCCCCAAATGGCAGCCAAACACCCAGTGGTTCTCTCTTCATGCTGTTTGCTTGTAAATGAACCCATTAAGCACCAGTAGAGAAGTCTATTGTTATTACAATGACTATGAAAATTACAAAGATGCAAATTACATAAAGGTCATTGTCATTATGTAGTTAGTAGTACAATATGAAAATCATCTTACTTGAACAACTGGTTGAGGGGATCATCTTCCTCCTCCAAGTCTCTCTGTTGTGCATCAAGCTTCATCTAAATGCCTATGAATGATGGACAGGGGAACTGTCCTAAACTTAGATACTCTACAAACTTCCCTCATATTAACCAGGTAATTCACTCAAGCCTCCAAAGAAGGGACTTGCTGACCTATTGTGCTCTAAGCAACGTGCACATCTCAGCACTGCATTAGGTCTCTGGTAGCTTCTGTGGTTAGCCAAGTACAAGCTGTAGCATTTCCCCATTGATTTCTAGCCACTAATTCATACCTTTGATCCAGTGAAGGCTTGGATTTTAAGTGACAGCTTTCAGTTTCACTGGTGTCATTAGTGATGGGTGCAAGCAATCAAAATAAGAAACCCCTAACTATTCTTTTTGCCATGTGCTTTGTAGACAGAGTGAAACTAATGGACAGTATCAGAAACTGTGTCACTTTTATTTGCTAAGACCTTCCCACAAATGGTTTGTGCTGGAATCTGAACACAAAACCTCCAGTTTTCTTTATCTTGCTTCCTTATACATCTGTCCTTAAGAAGAGGGAAGAAATCCTTGTCAGGGTAAAATGACTGTCTTCCAAATCCTTTTCAATCACTGCAGCAAAGCTTACAAATCTACCATAACCTAGCTTGCTAATGGTCTACAGCTACAAAAACTCTTGAAATATCATATTTATGTCCAACACAATTGACACAATTACTCCATCCTCTAACTTGCTCAGTCATTTCATACACCCACAGGTGTATATACATAAGCATGGTAGGTGTATATACGTATAGACACACATACACTTCATTCTAACTCTCTTGGGATGGACATTTTCAGCTTCACTTCTGTATAGTACTTACAGTAATAGGATTCTGATCTTCACTGTTGCTGTGCCACAGGACTCTTAAAAAACAGTAGCCTAAATGATCAAATCACTAGTTTTACCCTTTCACACCCAGCTATGGCTTCCCTATCATAATTAGGATGCATTAGTAGTTAGTGTAAAGGAGCAGTACAGAGGAAACAAACTATTATAGCAAGTTACTCATTTAATTGCTATGGGAAGTAGCAATCTCCTATTTACAAACCTCCAAATGACTTCGCAAGTTAATTGTCAGTGTGAATCACATGTACGTAAAAGGAAGCTGAATGTTCATAATTTCTTATCTATCATACAAAATCAAATTTCCCTGAATCTCTTCTGGCCATATCACAAAACTCACCCCAGCTTAAAAAATAGTGTTTTAACAAGGTGTACTGAGCTGCAGATTTGTCTTGTCCCATGACTAACTCCCTATTGGGAGTAAACAAGAATCTCGAGTGCTGTCATTAGCAGCTGTGAAAAAGTAACAGGTTCAGCAGCTGGGGTTTTTGGTGCCTGGACACATAGGGTCTTGCTTGTTTCATTAAGTGACACTCATTGGTTTGAAAGATCCTGGACTGTGCCTGAAAAAAAGAGACAGGACACAATGATACTCTCTGTGAAGATAGCCACTTTCTTCCCAAATCACAGGATTTTCTTGACTAGAAAGCTATAGAAATGACCCTGCATAAACATTGAAGAGATAATTACAAAATAAAGAAACATTACAGTGAATCCATCAAGATCTTTAATTCCAAACTGCCACCATCCCAGAAGGAACAAGCTGTGAGTTAGACTGACTCTTAAGTACACAATTAAGCCTGTCAAGTTCTGACTCCATAATGTGCTGTTCAATATTGAAAAGTCTGTCAGTGAACCAATATATGGCATTAATGTCATAATGCTTTGGTTTTGTTTCTTCATCAACCTATAAAACAATTTAGCTGATATAAGCAACATGTTATTAATACTCCTTTTGCCAACAGTTTCAAATGCTATGTGGGATACTCCCCCTTCCCTCTGATATAAAAGCCTTCCTTGGCCTTCATGGATTTAAATTGGTGAGGGGAGCTGTGTGCATTCCATGTGGAATTTACTCAATAATTCTATTAAGAGCTTCCCTGCACAGAAATTAATGTTCTCAGCTCATTCAATACTCGTTCTATTCATTATTTAAAACAGAAGACATAATCTCTCCCTATATTAAGTTTCCTCAAAGGATTTTCTATTAGTTTCAAGGAATTCAAGAGATAAAGCTTCAATAGTTCTGTCTTTGCCAAACTGTAAAATTCCAGAGGTTACAGTTAGAGCAGTTTTTGCCATTTCTGGAATTTTTGAGAAGGAAGGTATCAACTGAAAATTACAGAGCCTTATGTTACTTTTGTTCCTCACCATTTTTCAGACACACTTCAAGTGTGACATTCAGGATTAGCCATTAGAGCTTCTAATGATTCCACTAGATTCTCTAGGAAGATTCATTCACCTGGCTTTAACCAGCAGCTTCTCCCAAAAGAACTCAGAATTCCTATCAGAAACAAGTATTTTCGAGCACAAGCACTTGCAATAAACAACAGCAGAAGCACCACAGCTGAGGCTCAGTGCTGGAACATGGTACAGGAGTTCCCTTTACTGCCCCTCCTAGATTTCATATTCCCAGATACTGAAAATTAATGGAAAAACTGTTGTTATTCCTCAATATTTGTTGTTTGTAATGAATCACAACAAAGACAGCTGAGCTGTGTTGCTGACTATCGTGTACATCCTCCAGTTGGGGATGTCTGCCACAAAGGGGCTCACTACGGTAATGTTGGCTCTGACTACGCTGCGTTGCTTTTCTAAAACTCAGTTCATGCCTTTAAATCCATTCTAGGTTTTTTACTTAGCAAACAAATTCTGAGGACTAGGTAGATGTAATTTGTTTCTAAGCCTGCCTCCAGCAATGATTAATATTTAAAACAAGATTGGTAGGTTAGGTATAATACTTTCTGTCATAGTGACTCCCATCACTGGGAAAAGCTGTTAAACTTTGGGGTATCATAAGTTCTTTTTTAGTACTAAGAAGAGAGGCAAACTTTCAAACACAAATATCTTTCCTTGGCTCTAAGAAAGGTCTTTGTTCATGAAAGATCACCTGGCTTGTAAAACTATACTATTGGTCTAATAGTAGGGTCCATATAAAGACCATTGTGGCACTACCACCCTGGCATTCTGAGCTACTAAAATCAAGATATAAAGAAGCAGGAATTGTACCTCTCAGAAAAATACACTACATCCTCCTGCAGCACAAACTATGTACATATTCAGACATATGAGAAACTGCATTGTAGAAAGAATTACCCGGAAAGAGAGAGATGTCCACTTATTACTGATTACCATCTCCATTATTTTCTCCCTGATCAGTTAAATTCAAGGAGCAAACTGGGAGGACTGACAGAAATAAGCTGTGCTTTTAGATTATTCCAGAGAAAACAAAAGAGCTGTTTTGCTTCTCATTTCTGTTAGCAAACAAGTCATTCCTAATTTACAATGCTGTTAACAACAGGGGGTTCAGAGAGAACAGTTTAGATTTGCAATCGTTGCAAGAAACACACTTCAGGATATAACCAAAGGATAAAATTGTCTGAAGAAGTGAGAAGCTAGAAACTACATTCCCAGTAAGAGTGTACACTTAATAAAAATTAATAGGATGTTTTCAGTATCCAGTGGAGATACTTCTCTCAACCTTGCACACAGATGTCATGTAGGCAATCTTTTAAATGAGAAAGATGTGGGTTTTGTGATGTACTACTGAAAACCTAAGCTGTTTTAATGAAGGGATGTTAAGTGAATGGAACAAGCGAGAGGATCTGGTCTCACTTCCTGATTCTGCCACTACAGCTGAGTGACCTAGGACAAACCACTTAAACATTCAGCATGTCACGGTGAAACTGGTAACAAATGCAGTGGCTGGCAGCACATTAATTTCACACAACAATATTTTTTATCCTATAGTTCAAGAAAAGAAGAGCATTTTCCAAACTACTAATACATTTCAGGATTCTTGGAGGGACAATTATACTAAAGAAGACCAACGTGCTCCAGTTACCCATCTCTGACAACAACCAGAGCAAAGTGTCCCCAAAAAGATGTGAAAACGTAAAAATCTGCCAAGAAGAACTTTCTGCCTAAAACCAGGCTGTCATAGTTGACCGATTGCATAAAGCATCAGTGTTTCTATTATTGAAAACAGAGATCAGACTTAGGTTAGCAGCAGATTTTCTCCTTATTGACCTTCAAAATCTTTTTAGGGACCAAGAACTGTGTGCACAGTGACAGACCTAAAGCTAAGACCCAGTTTTTATGAACACTGACACTGAGATGGGCAAGTACTCAGCACAAGGAGAGAACCCAGGCTTCTGCACACATGTGGGGAGTGAGCCAAGCCAGCAAAGCAAGCAACAAGCAGGTTGGAGAGAGGAGCAACAAAGCTCAGTCCTCACAGTTTGCATGCAAGGGTCTGACTCTGGGTTTGAAGGTGTTGCCTGTCTCTCAGTTATTCTGTTTATAAGCCCTTTTAGAAGCTGATGCTCCCTTGAGAATGTTTAAAAGAAAACTAAGGAACTCCATCAACAAAGTTGATACAGAAGCTCAAGGGACTTGAAGCACCTGCGATAAAAGGCAGTGGCTGGACAAAGGAGTTGAGGAACACAGAGATACTGAAAAGCTGAGTTTAGGTGTGAAATGTGATAGTTGGACATCTCTGAGTGATACTAGAACCAGCCACAACATACACACATACTGGGAGATAAATTCTGTGCTGACATAAGCCCTGGGTAAGTCTAGGGTATTAGTGGGTTTGTGACAGGCAGAAAAGTACAGCTTGGAAGATGGCTCTGAAGTCTGAAAAAGAAACTCTCCCTCCTAACCATGACTTCAATTCACAGTGTCACAAGAAACTGCACAGAGTGTGGGAAGAAAGGATATTAACACTTATAAAATAAACCTCTAGAAATCCTTTAAATATAAAAATCACCTGCAGGGAAAATGAAGCAGAAAAAATGTGGCCAAAAAATCCAAAAGAGAATTCTAAAAAAGAAAGATAGCACATTAAAAAGAAATAGTTTTCCAGCTGTGAAATAGGAAAAGAACATTGTTATGAAACAAAAGAGCCTTTGAGGTGCTTAAATTTAACTTTCTTCATTTAAACAATTCTGGGCAAAGTGCCAGATGCTTGGCTGGAAGTCCCGGCCATTTCACTGTGGATATAATTTTGCATCTACTGAGAAGCATTGTATGGGGAGGTAGTTGCAACACAAGATTTCATCTCTGTTCTGTAAAGAGAATCCTTAGCTCAAAGGTGTCAAAAAGCAGATATTAATGAGAATGAAAACAGGCTGACCTCTCTTCATGTGCTTCCCTGAATATTTTTTGACATTCAGTTCCCATCAACAGAAATTGAAAGAGAATACAAGCCAAATTTCACCCTGTAGAATTCTACAGGGCCTGACTTTTGGATTCAAAATACTCATGAAGCCTTCCCTTTGAGCTGTCTTCTAGGGGAAAGGAATCCTTGAACAGTGCAAATAACATAGGTTTCCTGACCTAGCATTGGATTGTACTCCCATTCATTCCAGCACAAAGGGTATTCCTAAGAAAAGGTGAATTCCTATCCCCTACCTACTGGAATGAGGGATCTGCATGCATTTTTATGCCACGTAGAACAGCTGTACCAGTAACTCACCTACAATATCTAGAATCCAATTTGGAGCTACTGCTCCTATTCCAACCAGGTCCAGAGGTCCAGAAGTCTACCTCAAAAAGAAAAGCCAAACCCACCACTTGTTTGGAGATGCCCTATTCCTCATTATGAAACTGAAATCACGTTGCTGCCATATCCAGGCATGCAGGCCTAAGACACTCTTTGTGCTCATTTCAGCACTCTTTTAGTAATATTTCTATTTCTAAGGACACTTATTACAAAATCTGCATTGCAGTCTTGGAACACAGATGTTCATTGCTGAGCAGTTCCTGCTTTCAGAGGATCATCAGCTAAATATAATCTAATCAAGTTTCACCCAGGTGCTTTAAGTCAGATTAAAAAAAAAAAAAGTTAGACTAAAGTATTTCTGTTCCCAGAGCTCAGACTGTTACATGCTGGGGAAACGTTGATCTCGGTACTCATGTGAAGGCAAAGAATTTGTTGATGAGATGCCCCAATGATCCCAGCCCACAAAGTAGAACCTCTGCCCACTACCACCAAGACTCTTGCATTCTCAGAGGAAAACATTTTCCTCAGCCTAGATGCTTTTCCTCAAATGTCTTATTAAGACATTTGTCCTGCCAAAAGAGAATGAACTGCATCTCTAAATCTCTAAGCAACACCAAGGTTACAACTGGAAAATTACGTCAATGATTAATTATCATCATAAATTATCATCATAGTTAGGAATCTGATTTCAACTAAATTTGTTAAACCTCCGCTTCCAGGTACTAGTCCTGCTTATGCTGTTACCAGTGTAAAAACATAAAACACCCCGTTGTTATCCTCTTCATGCGGAAGGATCTAAAGGCAGTAATGACAGTAATAAAGTCATCTTACACCTCTCTGATTAAATGTGAATGTTAAATTAAACAGGATGGCAGCGGGACAACATTTTGAGCAGAGATTAATGTTAGCTGTGTCTGGAATAGAAGTATTGATAACCATGAGTACAGAGCTACGGGACTGATGGTACTGCCTGTCCTGCAGATCTATTCCTCTCTTTGTGATTTAGATGGCTGGAGTTGGCTGTGGATGTACCACAGAAACTGTCAGAAAATGCTTTTTTTAAAAAACTGAAATGCTTTATAGATACATTTTATCTGAAATAAAATGTGACTAAGTTTTGGGACCAGCTTCCTAGTAGGGCTGTTCCACAAACATACACTGAGAAGACTGCTCAGATCTAGAACTTCCTGACTGCTCCTGGCTGCCTGATGCCCTGTGCAGGTAAGAGAACTTTCCACTGGGATTAAGGCATTGGCTAAAGATTTGTGAACTCCACTGGAAAATAATGATCACCACAAACCCCAACTTGAGCTCCAAGGGCCAGAAAAATTCTTAACCTTACTTTGTCATGCGACATAGATGCAAACCCAGCTATCCAAGGAATCTAGTTTTAAAAACATCCTGACAAAACAAGCAATTGACTTCACACACTCCCTGCCTTGTGGAAGAGAGAAACCAAGAAAGTGTTCTCTAGCCATGGCAACAGGTTGTTGGGTTTTGTCAGTACTTATTACTGAAGACAAATTTTAACCTAAACACTTTGATGGCAGTGATGAGAAGCACAGACAAAGGTGATTTTGTGTTCATGATCATAGTAGTAAATGGGAAAGGAGAAAAATATTGACTTCACTCACTTGAAACCTTTCATGTAGTAAAAATAAAATAATCCTGAATCGCTTTAAAACTGTGAGCAATCTGTACTCCAGTTTTAGTTCTACGTAATCACTATCAAAGAATCACTAGCTCTTCATCTGTGCCCCCTGCATGATCTGTTTTTAGCAGTACTGTGTGGAAGAATATATTAGATAGACAGATGGATTAAAGAGAGGGAATCTTACTTCTAGTTACAATAGTATAATGGTTTTTGAAGCACATAGAAGCAACATAACTATGTTTTAATATCTAATGCTATGTGTCTGTTTATACACTGCTTATGGAAGCCTTTGCTGAGAAAATAAAGAACTGTGAGCCAAAAACTGTATAGTATCATTCAGTATAAGAACTCACAGTATAAACTTATTTAAATATAATTAATTACATTTTTCCACTGTTGTTCTTCCTTAGCCTAAAAAAATTACCTACTTCAGTGTTTGCTTAGCAGAGGATACATGTGCTTCTTTTTGTTAAGAAAAGAAAAACCTTTTCACTATGCTGTGCTACATAAAATTCAGCATAAGCTCTTTAGAGAATGGAAAAAACAGCAATTTCTGGGAGTCAAGCATGGATATACAGAGGTAAGGAAATAACTATCAAAGGTTTAAAATGCATTCAAAATGCAGATCCCTGACATCAGTTAAAAAAAAAGTAGAAAACAACACATCACCTAAATTACCTCAGAGCTATTTGCATAAAGGGTCCAGAGGCAGTACAGTATAAGTAGGGAGACACAAGCCATCCAAAGAGAACTTAGCAACAGTTCTATTGGATACTCTGTGTGTCTATAGCAGGAAAAGGGCAACTCTGAAGCTCAGATGTGCGAACAGCTTTAAAGGACTAAACAATCTCTTAGCAGATGCATCAAGCAAAAATCTGAAACTACAAACCAGGTAATTTATCAAATCATTGCCTTTTTAGCTGATTCTAATTTTCCTTATAAAGATTGCTCTGAGCCAGATAGCCTATGTGATTTTCATAGGGCTGTTACCCAAGGACTTCATCAGAAGCGAAAGAAACCTGCCAATAAGAAAGGTAATAAACTCATTTTCTATTTTAAATATTTTAGAACTTCATAGAATTGTGCATTTATTTTATGTTCTGAAGATATAATTGAGCTAAATGACTGCTATACCCAATATTAAAGATGTATTCTATTCTACTGAAGGAACTCTGTTTACTGGAAAATAAATTCATGATAAGCAAATTAGGAATTCCAATGCTAGCCAGAACAAATAGAAAAACACTTGTTATCTGGGCAAGAGGTAATGGAGGATATGACTATTATTTTGTCTCTGAAAAAAAATATTAGGTGCTTCCCTAACGCAAGAAATCTCCCTGACCAACGGAGCACAGCTATCTCATATTGGCAGACACAGACCCAATTTTAATTATATACAAAGAGACATAAAAAAGCTAACAGACTATTAAAGTTAATCTTTAACTAAATGTGGAATCAAAGTGCTGCAAATCCCACTATTATTTTATAATGAACCCAGAGCAAAGAGAGCTGCCTGGTCAGTGCAGATGTACGTGTGTGCCTTATGCAGGGCAAGGGTTAACACAGAGTTAGAGGGAAATTATTTTTGCCTTTTGGGAGAAGGCAAAGCAAAATCACTGGCTTCCAGAATGATCTGTGCATCAGGAAGCTGGCATTTAAAATGTTCATATTTATTCTGCCAAAACAATGAACAAGTGCCTGGTTTTAATTATGAAGAATTAACAGATACTTTGAAGAATATAAAATAAACTGAGAGACTTGGAACAGAAATGAGGAAGGACCCTCATAAGAGACTTCAATCTGTATTTCTTTTTTTCCTGTGTCTGGACATATTGCAATTATTGCTAGGTTTGTTTGCTCCACCCTCCTCCCCTATTCTCTCTCCCATGAAGCTGCAGGAACTCCTGTCCCACAATGCCATCTATCCAGCTGCCTCTACTACTCCTCTGCCTGACCTCGTGTGGTGTTTGCCTCACTGGGGGCCAGCCCCTTCCAGAGAGAAGTGACAACATGGGAAGAAGTCCCCTGGATGACATCCTGCAGAGATCTGAAAGCCTCATTCTTCAGTCTGTCCTCAAGAATGCTGAAAAGGAAGAAGAGCTGCATAAAGGTATATATAGCACTGGGACATCCATCTGGTGATCCTGGCATAGGGCTTGCTGAGATTGTTAGATCCAACCTGTAGTTCCCAGCTTCCAATGTATGTATTTATTACTCTAGGGGGAGGGGAAGGATAGGAGGTCTGCTGCAATACACTGATTGAGTTCCCAACAGGCATTTTCTTTTGTAAGATCTCCTTATTTAGGTAACACTGTAGCCTCGCTGCATAATCCTAAGGTAGAAGCCTGTCACAGAAAACTCACCCGTCTGTCAAGTACTTCCCTGAGGAAACTCTAAGAGGGTACATGCAGGACGTTCCCTGGTTGTGGACCCTGCACCTAATGTTAATTGGACATGAGAATGCTGCCATTCATCTACTACCTCAACCCACCAGTTTTTACACCCCAATTTCCATGGCTGGGAATGCAGAGACTGCTCTGGTGTCCACCACCTCCTAGATCGTGGATGCTCTGCTCTCACTAGTCACAGCAGTGGAAGTAAATCAGACTCAGACTGCAAAAAGCAGCACACAGGTACCTGCTTACCACCAAGGAGCGCAGAGCCCTTTCAGAGTGGAAAGAGGAGCTGGCCCCAAGTGCCCACAGGAACAGCCTTCCTCCCTCTTCACATGAATGTTGAGAGTTGATCCTGCTGATCCAAGACATAAAATATTAACACAAGCTTAAGAATGAGTAAGAGATATTAACACAGTTATGATAGGTAGCTGGAAATACTGAGCTGGCTTTCAAATGTCCACATCCCTGCTTCTACTTGTGTCTCAGCCCTATCCTTTTCCTGCCTCATACTGATTTCCAGCTCCTCATACTCAGTTTCTGCAGCTGATTTATTTCAGCCGCTCAGCATCTGTTACTTACCTCTCTTTACCTGAACCTGACACATGTACCTGAATCAACACATTAGGCTTTTCCACTGTATGTCTTTCCATTTGGTTGCAACTGGTTCCTTGATAAAAATGTACTAGAACTGTTTTGAATATGATCCAGAGTGATCTGTATGCAGTTAACTATGCAATTGAGTCATGAGCAACAGGTTGTGATCCTGCACAAACAACTCCACAAATTCCCATTTCAGCTTCCTTTGTGAGGATTATAGGGGCTCACTAACGTTATTGTTTCCTTTGGACAGATTCAAATACCCATCTGCCAGAATGGCTTTCCCAAAGACAACACCCTGGGAAGAAAGACCTAAATGACCAATATGAGAAGAGACAGCATCCTGGAACAAGAGATGCTGAGGAAGACGTATCTTATGGAGACGTTCAGAAGAGGCAGCATCCAGGGAAAAGAGAGATAGAAGCTGACCTTGACAGCTATCTGGAGCTGAGAAAGCGACAGCATCCTGGCAGGAGGTCATTGTTGGATCAGTACACTGACACCCCCAGTACGCAACTAACCTACCTGAATGAATTATCCAAAAGACAGCATCCAGGCAGAAGGTATTTGATGGACAAGCACCAGTATCCTAGCAAAAGAGGCTGGAATGATGAGGTAGACCTAAATGACCAATATGAGAAACGGCACCAGTCTGGAAAAAGGCACTGGAATTCTGACAGCCTAGACAATGCAGGCCCCTGCAGCTTTCAGGAGTCCTTCACCTGCAACAAAGGCAGCTTGTTGCTTGAGTTAGTAGAAAATGTTAGCAAAGAGAAGATAGAAAGAAAACGCCAGCACCCAGGAAAGAGGTCAGCATGGGAGAGTGGAACAGAGGAATGAGAAAATAATTGTATATCATTTGCATTTGGTGAAGTAAACTGCCAGAGCACAAAAAAATTCTGTTCGCTCCCCTTTGGTTTCCTCTTGCTGACCTCTGCACCTATCTTTTTGTGCATTCATGTTCCCATTGAAGCTAATGGCTTTGTCGCACACTTAAAGTAAAGGAACTAAAGGACTCAGCTGAACGGGACAGGCAAGTACTGAGAGTCTTCAAATCCCACACTTCAGAAAGTTGAGAGCGCTCATTATCTTATGGGCCCAGACCCCAGAAAAATCACACTATGTGAGTCTAATTTGCTGTTCCCAAATGACTGAAACAGGCTTTGTTCTGACACTATCACAGTGGAACAATCATACGGTGTCCTCTCACATCAGTGAAATCAGTGGAGATGAAAAAAAGTACAATTCAGGCCAAGTATTTCAAAAAGAAATTGAATAAGTTTTCAATTCTAAATGATACGTAAATGAGACCTGAACCCTTACGCATGACAACCTGTCTAGACAGTAAGCATTAAACAGAGATAGGAACTGTTCCAGCTGGAACAGATTAGAAGACTGACTTCATAGTTTGACTTGGAACTGGCATATAAAAACACTTCATCTAAGAGCTGTATAGTGGGAAGGGTTAACGTGTTCCAGAGCATCTCAGCCACGTGTTGTGAACCTCACTGTGTACACCCCATACTATAATAGAATTTCCACCCTGGTGTGTCCACATTTCAGTCACGCCACTTGAAACCATGCCTTCTCCTCAGACATCTGAAATGGAAACAGGCAGATATCCTTTTCTTCCAATAAGGATTTCTGATTTCTCCCATCTCAAAGGAATGCTCTTACTTTCCATGGTCAGACTCCCAGAAGTGTTTATTTGACATGAATGAGTCAATAAATATCAATAGTCAATTCTGTGTGTCCTTACTGGTTGTGAAAACATACTGTAATAGAGTGAAAAACATAAAACCAACCCAACCTAAATAAAAATAAATAAATTAACATTGAAGGGTATTTTTGTAGTCACAATCTTCTTGCATGCTGATGGCCAGCACATGTTTATACACAAAACCGTTTTGCTACTTAAGTGGAAGGATGATTTGCAGATAGATTCATTTTTTAAATCTTCTACCTGTATGACAAACAGAAGTATGCACCTGGGCTAAACCCACAGCAACTCTGTCACCAGTTCAGGGAACTTTACTAGGTTTACTAGACAGCCCAATTTCCTTTTCACAGTCCTAAAGAACAGATTTACTGATTTTTGCAATTAATGCACAGTTATTGAGTGCACAGTTATTCATATCACTACTTGTACATTCAAAAAGATTAGAGCATGTCAATATTTCACTAGAACCTTTTTTTTTAATAAACAAATGATGGCTTTCCAGTGACATTCATCCTTGTTAATACTATCAAGACAAATTCAGTGCCTCCAGCGTTCCTTTTAAATAGAACAGCTTCCCCACACAGTGCTTCAGGACACTTCCTCAGTTATAGAAATTAGTTTTGCAATATGATTTAGAAGAATAATTAATCCGCTCAGCAAGTTTCACTGCAGTTAGATGCTCCCAGGCTGATCAACACTTAACATGGTCTATCAAACACTTTCTAACTCTGGAGATAATCTGCTGCTTAATGTATGGCAAACCTTGTCTATGACAGTATGACAACTGGCAAACCTCATCTATTGACAAGGGTTTTCTAATTAACAAGTGCTTAGAAATCCTCAGAAGAGGTGGCTGGGAACATTCATACACTTCAAATTCCTTCAGCACATTTTCTGTATATGATGCCTTTTAAACTGTGCGGTTTTTGTTCTACAAGGGAAAACAAAATCTGTAAAGACTATATAATTTCCTACACTGTTTCCGTCAGTGGATGGATGCTTCTTAAACCTCAGGGAACACTACTCCATAAGACCACCACTACTTGCTATACAATGTCCAAAACAGGTGAAAAACAGGCAAGAAAAAAAAAACCAAGTGGGTAAACATGCACAAAAGCAAAAATACATCACGGTTCCTGTAAAACAAGGATGCTGCTGCGGCTGCTACAGGAAAGCCAAGATGGGTTGAGTGAAGATCAAAGCTCTTACTGAGACATAGGAGAGTCTGATTCCTAAAGAGCAACTTTTACAAGTGTTCCAAAATGAGCCTTTTTTAAAAGAGTAGGAGAAAGTTGACGTGAACTAGGTGTATAATGAACATTTCCTGCAACTATTTCCAACTCCTCTCACCATTACTGTTTTGTGCCCCCTCCCACACGCTTATCAGCCTTGACCTCTTTGCTAACCCAATGTAATTATCATTTGCTGAGCATTTCCAAGGGATGTGTGGCCTCAACAAAACCCTTTATTACTACTTTTAATGACTCATTAATTGGAGGAAGTTTGAAAACAACATTATCACATAGCTAAGGTAGAGTCACTGCTTGCCTGGTAACTCACTTAACACTAAACATCCAGCTGCAGTTTTAAAGCATCCACCAGGACATTGCTGTGAGTAAAAACTACGATCAAAAGCAGTCAAGTAGAGCAGTGCTGCAGAAGGGATGAGCCTGGGTGAGGTCTAGGCTGTACAGAGACACAACACAAAAGATGCAGACACAGAAACACTTCTGGTTTTAGGAAATGGATATGTGGACTACCTGCATTAGAGTGCAGGAGTCCCACTCTCTCTTCCAACAAGAACAGCACGAACTGCCTGTTCCTACAGGGTAATGAGGAAGGAATCAGGTTGCATGCAGAGACCTCTGACAGGAAAAGATGGTGAAGTTCCTTGAGAAAACTGAGTTACCTACCTGCCTTGAGATTCCTCTTAAGACCTCCATGAAGATGCTTGTGGTTGTTCTTGATAAAACCATTGCAGCTTAAAAATCCTAGGAAGGAAACCAAGAAAAGGACATTTACCACTTATCTACCAATTTGTATTTGTCTGTTTACATAAGATTAAGGAACACAGGCTGAATGAGAGTAAAGCAGAACCAAAATCTTATTAGATCACAAATTACATTTGTATGCTGGGGCACGATACTGGTTCCTGACAGAGACAGGGCATGTCAAATACTAATATAATGGAATGATCCTTGCCAAGAGGCAGGCTCTCGAGTTTATTTCAGCCACTTTGGTTTGAACTAACAGTCAGTGATCCAGACAAGAAAGCAGCATCTCATAGCCACTGGTGCAGGAAGTGTCGAGTGACTGAAGGAGCACTTTCCTCATTTACTCACAACTAACATACACTGCACCTTCCTCATATTCACGTGAGCTGGAAAGAGGGAAAATCTGGACCTAATAAATCACACAAATACTCTTGCAAAATGGGATCCAGGCAAACCAAGATCCAACTTACCATGTCTAAGGAAGTTAGTTCATTGCCATCCTCTCTATAATGGATGTCATAACCAAATACAAATAAGTATGAACAGTGTAGACACTTTAACAGCTGATTGGTAAAAGGAAAATGTGAGATTATGACTGGGAAATCTAGGTAAAGTACCTGTTTTGAAGAGGTTGCCTGAAATACTACTGCTCTTTTAAATTACTTTTCACGGACAAGCATGTTTCCAGCAAAGATCCTTCTTGATTCTGAAACTGGTAGTGATGTGTGGAGAGCCTGAAGATGCTACTGTAAAAAGAGGAGAAAGAAAAGCTAAGGCAAATGAAAAATATAGAAAGACTTCACGACAGATTCTTTGAGCCAAAGCAGTCAAGACAAAAAGCAAGCTATGGGGACAAACAGGTGCTGTTGAAGAGAACAGCAAAAACAGGCTGCAAAAAAATGACACATCTTTCACTGTCGAAGGTATTCCACTTCCTGATTTTAGACATGCTGCTTCCAAGATGGAAACTGGGTGCAGTACAGATTTGTTTGGGAAATAGAAGACAAATGAGGCCATATGAGACAGCACCAAAACATGAGAGTGGTTGAAAGCTGAAATGAGCCCTGAGCCTAATCCTGCCACAGTCAAAATATTAAATTAACTGTAAACACAAAAGAACTCTGAATCTTGCTGTCTGTCTCCCTTATAACTCAGATACATTCCATGCACTCAGGACCAACATGCCAGATTTCTCAGCAGCATTAAGGGACTGAACTTGTGTAGCTGACTGGCCTGCCAGTACCAAAGCAGTTAAAAGGCAAATCAGATAAACGAGACTCAACAAGTTGTCAGCTGCAGCTCTTCCAAATCATCACACAGTCAGTTTTGATTGATGAGTCAGCAAACAGGAAAAATCATGGGTTTGTCATGGAAATGTAGCTTCTATCCTCTCTACACAGACTAATTAAACAAATTTGGATTGTATCAAAATGTTTACTTCAAACAACTTGAATTTATTGAATACATGAGTTTTGTTAAAAGGAACAGCAATATGCAAATTTGTTAGTTCTCCAAACAAAATGAAAAATATGGAAAATGTTGGGTTAGATCCACATAAGCAAACAAACAGAAAAGTTCTCACATAAGTTAAAACCAAAGATTATTTTGTGTTGTAGGAAGAATGTCATGCTCCCCATTTCAATGTTAGGAGATACAAAATGAAACTTAAAAATGTATCATTAAATTATAAAATTGAATTTAGGCCAATTTTAAACACAGCATCGATTTCAATTAGCTACCAGTTGACTTCAAGGAATACTTCAGAAGATCATTCTGATTTTCCGTTCTAATCCCACCCCAAACCCTACAATGAACTCAACATGTTAATTTTCAGATATTATAAACTTTTTTTAGCAAATAAGCTGTATTTGTGCAAAAATATTGCACTATGTTCCTTGAGAAGCAGACAGGCATCATCAAGAATTACTTCTAGTCTGCATTTACCCCTCCTGTGCTGGAATCAGATTCCATTTGAACATCCCAAATGGCACAGAGGATATTACAAGAGGTCAAAGAGTACTTAAGAACCTAACTGGAATAAGTTTCTGACAGGACTGTGCCATGGCTAATGGGCTGACAGTGGTTCTTTTCTCAGCTGAAGTCTCACTGAAGTCTCTCTTCTTGGATGCTGGTAGCAATAACCAAGGTAGCAACAGATCAGATCCTAAAATTCACTGTTAGAGTTACTACAACAGCTCACAAACACATTTCACAACTTACTTACTCAGTGTTAGCAAAGGATTTTGAGTGCAGCACTGTAGGAGGCGTGGATGTGGAGTTCTGCAGGCTTAGATTTTATATTCCAGTGGCAAAACAGGGCAGCATGAGCCTGACTGGGCTTACTGAGAAAGCACTTGGAACACTTCCCTTCTCTGTGTTGTTGCTCTTTTACACTGATTCATAACGGTGAGCTAATACTGATCCAAATTCAGTTCCCAATAGCACCTGTAGCATTTCAATAATGTTTAAGTTGTCCCCAAGTACTTCTTTTCCTATTGCAACTAGCTGGATAACGACAAATTAATTTTTGAAGAAGTGTGTACTGGATTGCTTTAGACTGACCTGGATTTTTTTCATGTTGTGAACACTCTCTGTGTGGGAAAGTGATGAGCCTGCCCAAGCGACAAGCAGCCAAAGTCTTTTCTCATTTACACCAGCACAAACCTAGGTTAAACTCTACCTCTGTAAAGGGACACGGGGCCCTTAGGGACACAAGAGTCCAGACTTCCCTTTGCAAGTAGACAGACACCATTCAACACATCTCTACACCTGGCATGCTAACTTTGTATTAGTGATTCTAAAATTCTCTCTGAGAGACTTCCAATAGGAGCCTAATACCCTCATAAAGATCCAAATCATATTAAACTGGTGCAATCACTTATCAGGGAATGAGTTCCTCAGGAAGTGCTAAAGATCATTTCTATTCAGAAACCTGCAAACAAATGGCATTTTTCTTTCAAAATGTTGAATTAAATTTCTCTTTGAGAGTGATTGACACGGCCTGGTGTTTTAACAGTAATTCAAAATGATTCATTTGGCAAGATGCATTCTCACAGTCTGTGGTCAAACGCAGAACATGCAAAAGAGCACAATTAAACTAAAGATGCAGTGATTGGTTTCTAGTGCACATCCTAGCACATTATCATCCTCTGCACAACACTCTGTGGGCAATCCTTCTCACTGCACTGTTTGTGACCCAATAGTAGGCTCTTAGACTTCCATCACCCTATTTATGATGTTAATAGCCTTTAAGATTTTCCATCTGAAATTTAGCAGTTATTGAAGCTGCAGAGAAAGGCAGGTGTAAGGAAAGAGCTTGCAGTTCAGCTGCATCGTGCTTTTCCTTACACCTGGTCCTTGCTACTTCTGAATGACAGGAGGACACCGAGTTGCCAGGGTCAGCAGGACCTCACAGCCCAACAGGCAGGACTGTCCTGCTTACTGCAGGAGAAAAAATCTTTCACACTGCAGCCCCGTGTGTTGTGAAACCCACGGCAAAGCCCAGCGGGTCCCGGCTGGCTCTCAGGTGTGCTCCGTGTGCCATCTAGTGACAGCCGCCTCTCCACCAACAGCCTTCCTCTTCCCTTGTCAGCAACCACTACGTGAACAACACAACCGCCTGAAACAGGAGTGAGAAAACTACAGGCACTTCCCTACAAGCCCCACGTCTGCTCTCGTCTTTTCTTTTTCACTTAATCCCACTATCACCTTTCTCACACTCACTGGTCTATCCAAGCACAGGTCTTGCAGCTTTCCCTGAGACACTCGCATTGCTGGAACACACCTTCACTGGCTGAGAGTCATAACTCACTTGCTTCAGCAGAGGCCTGGACAGAAGGAGCAAGGTAACAGCAAAGAGAGTTCCACCTGAACTTTCCCAAGGCACAAGCATGACTCAGTACAAGGAAACAGCCCAGCTCAAACAAAGCCAGAGGAAGGAGGACGCCACAGCAGGTGAATCCTCACAGGCACTAAGCCTCAAGCTCGCTCCTACTGTCTTCTCCTAAAGACAGAAACACAAGAAAATCAGAACCCATATTGCTCCAGGTTTGCCCACCCTCAAGCATTACCCTGCAAACCTCTCCTCCTTCACAGCCCCAACCACCTGCTTCCTCCCACCCTACACAAAGCCCTCACACTAGTACCTGGGTGCCTCATCACAGATGGGAATCACCTAAACCCCAGGTTTTCCAATCTGGTTTTCAAAGAGATGCCCCTCTACAGGCAAGTTAGCGCAAGTCCTAGCTGTGGGTCTGAAACACTCAGCAGATACACAGTGTAACCATACTGCTGTAGGAAAAGGTGCCTTCTTAGGGTGTAAACACAGTAACAGATCAGAATACAGGCATTGGGGGTGAGGGAAAGAAAAAAGGAGAGTAAAGGATGACAGTAATGAGAAAAGATGTCTATTAATTGAAGTTCAAATTCCAAATATAGGCCTATGCAATGAGAAAACTGAGGAGCTGTGCATGCTAGACAGCTCTGCCAGCTCTGGACTGAGCATATTGAGCACTTCTTGGCAGGCTTGTTCCATGTGTGCTTAAATCCTTCCAGCTAAGTCTGGAACAGGCCAGAAATATACTTTTCATGTAACAAAAACAGTATGAAAAGTCAGATGGTTACTTCTGTCTTTCCATTTCCACAGTTTAAAGTACTGTCCTTCTTTACAAACACTTCTGGTTTCCTTTCCAGTCCCTACATGCTGAGGACTTTTCAAGTTTTAAAATTAAAAACTTTAAAAATTAAAACACTTAAAATATTTCCAGGGTCTTAAGGCCTTGGAGTCAATACAGCCCCTTAAATTATCAAATAAAGAATAAATTTTTAGAACAGTAACAATCAATCATACTTTCTCAAAACAAGCTTATAATGTATAATCTCCCTGAGTGCACTACAGGGAGAGAACCTGACCAGGGCAGCTTTTACAGCATCTCTTACCAGTTTTTAGTATCAAAGAGAAATGGGGTCTGTGTTTTGTGTGCTGAAGAGGTGACTGTAACTGGGGTTCTACAGTATTTCCACATCTGCGCATTTCTCTGTTCATCACTGAATCAAAAAAACATTCCCTGTCGTCCTGTCCCCAGTCACTTGGGAGAAGAGCCCAGCTCCCTCCTCTCCACAACCTCCCTTCAGGTAGTTATAGAGAGCAATGAGGTCTCCCCTCAGCCTCCTCTTCTCCAGGCTAAACACCCCCAGCTCTCCCAGCCACTCCTCATAAGACTTGTTCTCCAGCTCCCTCACCAGCTTCTCCTCCTCCTCCTCCTCCTTTCTTCTTCTTCTCCACTTTTATTCAGCCACCTTTCACCTCCTTCTTCTTTCTCCTCCTCCTCCTTTTTTCCTCTCCTACCCCTCTTCCTCTTTTTTTCTCCTCGTAACTCTCCTCCTTCTCCTTCTTCTTCTTTCCCTCCCTCCTCCCTTTTTCTCCTCTTCTCCCCTCCTCCTTTCTCCTCTTTTCCCCTCCTCCTTTCTCCTCTTCTCCCCTCCTTTCTCCTCTTTTCCCTTCTTCCTTGTTTCTTCTCCCTCTTTATTCTCCTCTTCGTTTCTCCTCTTTTTTTCATCCTCCTTTCTCCTCCTACCCTTCCTCCTCCTTTCTTCTCTTTTCTCCTCTTTTCCCCTCCTCCTTTCTCCTCTTTTCCCTTCTTCCTTGTTCCTTCTCCCTCTTTATTCTCCTCTTCGTCTCCTCCTCGTTTCTCCTCTTTTTTTCTCCTCCTACCCTTCCTACCCTTCCTCCTCCTTTCTTCTCTTTTCTCCTCTTTTCCCCTCTTCCTTCTTTCTTCTCCTTCTTTCTCCTCCTCGTTTCTCCTCTTTTTTTCATCCTCTTTTCTCCTCCTACCCTTCCTCCTCCTTTCTCCTCCTTTCTTCTCTTTTCTCCTCTTTTCCCCTCTTCCTTCTTTCTTCTCCTTCTTTTTCCTTCTACTCGTTTCTCCTCCTTTTTTCAACCTCCTTCTTTCTCCTCTTTTTCCTCCTTTCTTTCTCCTCCTCCTCCTTTCCCCGCCTCCTTTCCGCTCTCCCTCTTCCCCATCGCTCTCTCGGCGCTCCGGCTGCCGCCTGCCCTCTCCCGCTCCGCCCCTTCCCGCGGGTCCCTGGGCGCTGCCCGTGGCCGGGCCCGGCGGGGCCGCTCGCGTCTCTTCCCGGCGGCTGCGGAGGAGGAGGAAGATGAGGATGAAGATGGGCGCCCGCCGCTGAGGGGAGGAGGCCCCACCATGGCCGCAGGCTGCCCGGCGCCCTTCGGGGACCCGGGGGAGATGCGGGAGGGCTTCCTGTGCCCGCTGTGCCTCAAGGACCTGCAGTCCTTCTACCAGCTGCAGGCGCACTACGAGGGGGAGCACTCCGGCGAGGACAGGGACGTCAGGGGGCAGCTCAAAAGTGAGGGGGGCGCCATCGGCCTGCAGGGGGGGCGGCTGAAGGCGGGGGACGGGCTGACAGCGACGGGCCTCGGGCCGGGCGGGACGTCGGGAGAAACCTCACAGAAAGGGCTCTCGGGCACCGAGGGTGCCGCTCGAGTCCCCGTCCCTGGGGGTGTTTTAAAAAGGGCAGATGAAGAGCTTAGGGTTGTGATTGAGGAGTGGACGCGCGTATAGGCTCAAAGGTGTTTTCCAACCGAGTGATTCTGTGATTCTTCACCAGGGAACGTTCCCTGGGACCAAAACCTGGGCCTGTGAACAACAGCGACTGCTCTGCCGGCCCGGGGCTGAGCCTGTTGAGCGCTTCTGTGCCGTGTGTGCTTAAATCCTAGCAGCTGAGTCTGGAACAGGCCAGAAATATACTTTTTATATAACAAAACCACTATGAAAAGTCAGATGGTTACTTCTGTCTTTCCATTTCCACAGTTTAAAGTACTGTCCTTCTTTACAAACACTGCTAGCTTGCTTTCTAGTCTCCACAGGCTGAGGACTTTTCCAGTTTTAAAATTAAAACTTAAAAACTATTAAAATTCAAACACTTAAAATATTTCCTAGGTCTTAACACCTTGGTGTCAATGCAGCCTGTTAAATTATTTATTTAATCAATTTTTAGAAAAGTAACAATCATAGAATCATCAGGTTGGAAAAGACCCATGGGATCATCGAGTCCAACCATTCCTATCAAATACTAAACCATGTCCCTCAGCACCTGTCCACCCTTCACTTAAACGCTTTTAGGGAATCAATGATACTTTTTAAAAACAAGCTTAACAATGTATAATCTGAGTGTTCTTGCATAAAGAAAGTTGGGTTTGTCTGCTTGCTTTCTGTCCTAGTTATTCATTTTAAATGAAGTCCGTTCTAGCTGGGGGGGACAGCAGAACTGCCTGGTTCGATTGCCTCTTTTAGGGACTAGAGTTCAAACTGTGCATCACAAGTGGCTGCATGACTTTGTGCTGAACTCCAGCTATTCTAATTGTGGAGTTTTTAGAGATGCTTGCAAATCACCATAGTAGTGCAGTTGAGTCATACTGAGGTGGTTAACTTTTTATGGCAAACAAGACTTTGAAGTTTGTTCGAAAAGCTTTTGTGTCAGTGGCAAAGCCATGAGGCATCCCTGCTTCTTTCTGAGTATGTCAGGCTCTCAAAGTCCTCAGTGCAAATATATTTTCTACTTGGATAGGAACTTCACTTAAGACACTGCAGTGTTGAGGTGTCATTTGCTGTGCTGGCTTAGATGGGGGAGGAGAAATCCAGTACAGTGCTAGCAAAACCTCTGCTGACCTGATGCAGTTTTCACTGAGTGGCGTTTTGGGAGGAAGCATAACTTCAGCAGCTGAAGAGGTGCTGGGAAGTTTGATGTCAGTATGAGGGGCCTGGTGGCTGAAGCTTGGGGGATGCATCCAGTAAGGTCAAGGTGGAAGTTCCAGTGTTTTGGACTCTAAATTAGAAAATTAGTAACATGAATGGATGTGCTAACTTGTGGTTCCCAACAGCTTGTTAGAAAGTTTGCTGTATAAAAGATCTAGTTCAAGTAGGTACTGAATGGGTTTGGTAAGAAAAGCAGTGTCCTCAACTTCTGCTGGCATACAGAGAGGAAAATAGGTGCCAGGGCAATAAAAGCTCTGAAGCTTCAAGTTCCTGGTCTTTTTTTTTTTTGCTGCTTTTTTGGCCCTATTGACCACCCTTCTCTCACTAGCATTCATATGAGATAACACAGTGCTGTTGAGTACTTTTGAAATTATTTACGTGTACAAGCACATTAAAATCCTTAGTTTATAGTTCCTGCAACAAGACAAAGGAAGTGTTGAACATCCTTGAATCCTAAGAAAATAATTGGGAATTAAGTGAATTAATAATTATCTGTGTCATGTCCCAGAGTGCCATTAAACAGGTTCCATAGTTTAAGAGAGCTTGCTGCTTTACTGTGAAGTCCCTGAATGGAGCATCTAGAACTACTGTTTTCCTCATTAGGACCATAGTACTACTTTATGACAGATAACAAATAGTATTTCATGTCATCTGTGGTTCTCTGGACCACATTCTGGTTCTAAACAGAACTCGCTGCGAATAAACTTGTCATCAAGGAAAAAGGCTTGGGCTAAAATATGAGGAATGTTCCATACTGCCACATTTGATAACTTGGGGTTATATTTTTCAGATCTAGTCCAGAAGGCCAAAAGAGCAAAGAAGAAATTGCTGAAACGAGAAGGAGAGGACAGAACTGATTCTGGATCTCAGGAACGATATGAGTCTTTCAGCTATGGTGGAGTAGATCCATACATGTGGGAGCCCCAGGAAGTAGGTAGGAGAGCTGGAAAGCAATACTCAGTGGGGGTAACTTCTCTTTTAATTTGAAGCAGGAAAATGCTACAATATTGCTGAGGTTGCATGGAATTGTGTCTGCATTGCTGTAGCATGAAGGTATGGTTTGTATATTGATTTTGTGCAGCCTGTCTGCTTTGTGTGGGGTGATGGGATAAATGCAGATAATGGAAAAACAAATGGATGGAATCAGTACTCCAAAATAATTTTGAGAGCAGGAGTTGGTTGTCATGGCATTGTGCCTGAGCTGTTGAGGCCTGCTGGATAGATGTTTACTTCTGTTGAGGTGTTCTGCAACGATCTTGTAGCTTTTTACAAAACAGAAAATCCACTAATTAATAATTAAGCTGTAACTGTAGAAAATCTCCAGCTTTTGGGCTACACTTAAAGCAGTAGCTGGTTTACATGTCTGACAAAAAGCTTGCCCACTGATTCATTTGGCTTATATTAAAAAACCAAAACAAAACAAGCAGAAAACCACAAAACAAAAAAACCAACCCCAACCCCAGCCTTCTGCTTATAAATCTACACTTGCAGAATTTCAAGGATAAGTTGACTGAGCCTGTCATTACAAATACTGCTGCTGGAAGTTGCCCCTCCCTGTTACTGAAACATTGTGGTTATTTTCAGGGGGAGGAAGCAGCCCTATCTCTGGTGGATCCTGGGAAAGTTTCCACTGAGCTGCTGACAGACTAGGACTTAGTCCTTTTGGTCTGCAGAGTCAGTTCTGTAGATTATTATACCTTTGACTTTGTAGCTCTTTCAGCAGCAATCATAGTATAAATATTAGGTAAGAATAAATTTAGGCAGTGAACTAGCAGAAGGTTTCTAAACATCAGAGGAGTGAGAACCGTTTCCTGATTGGAGTGGAAAGATTATTGTCCTTTGGGATTTCAGGATGGGATTTTGTGGGTTTGTGAGAGGGACTGTGTGATGTCTCCAAAGCAATGGCTGAATTCCATTACTTAGAGGGTTCCATTATTTTCATTAGAGATTATTTTCATTAGAGATTACTTTCATTAGAGATCATTAGATACTTAGAGATTCCATTACTTTCATTCCTATGAATTCAGATTTGGAGGTATTTTTAGTTATTTCTTTAGCATGAGGAAAGAACTTCCAAGTAGCATTTCCATCCTACTTGGATGAAGATCAAAACTTAAACTTGAAACCAGTATTGTCACATATGAATTGTACATCTCTTAAGTAGATACTCTGTTGTTCAGTTGTATAGTTACTGACAAGTTTTCTGTAAATCTGAATTGTCATCAAGGATGTGATTCAGACCCCTGAAGGTCGAAGGGTGATTAGAATTCTGTAAGAGGAATGCATAGACTTGAAATAAACTTTGGACTTGCCTCATCTCTTTGTTCAACATGTAGCTAGAAAACTAAAGGGAGTTGGTTTTGAGACTGCTACAAGTTGATAATAGCTTGCCATTGCCAAATGTAACAAGGAGTTGAAGGGGGAGAAAATGTTGCAAATGTTCTCTTTAACATAGTGCCTGTTTTGTGTAGTAGAAATAAACCACTGCTTATTGCTAGCCTGGAGATCAGGCTTTAACCTGCATGCTTCATTTAGAGCAGCACCATGAAAATGTAGAATTCTAACATGTCTTTAAAATTTGATTTGAACATGAGAAATAGTCAAAAGTGACAGCTGTCTTTCAAGAGGAATGAAATCCATACAGAACACCTAAGTGACTATAAAAACTTTCTGCTTTCTCTGCAGGTGCTATGAGAAGCCATCTTTCTGATTTCAAGAAACACCGAGCAGCCAGGATTGATCACTATGTAGTTGAAGTCAATAAATTAATAATCAGGTTAGAAAAGGTAAATTTGCCGCGTTTTAATATTCCAGCCTTCTGAATGTTTCCTAGATTAAAAATATATATCTACTGCTATGAAGTGTGCCCATTTATTTAGCAGTGCATTTTATGAAGGACTGTCTTCACACATGACTGTTTTCCTTTTTTATCCTTTAGTACTGTGCTTCATCTGACCCATGCTGTGGATATAATTGCTGTTTCTATGCACTGTTTTCAAGCTGAAAATGCTACTTCCACGTTCTTCAAGAGCCATCTGTTTTCCTGTATATTTTCTCCATCTTTTACTTTACTAAATTTCTCCCTAATGTTTTTGTCATGATTCTTCCAGCTTCTCATTCTTTAAAATCTGCCAGTGTTATATTTTGGCTTAGATGCAGTAATGCTGGATGCTGCAAGGATTGTGTCCAAAACACTCCGATCTGTACAGGTTTGGCAGTCATTGTTTAGCGCTGCTTGTATGAATGTGGCATTAGGAATAAACAGGGAGGTTGTAGGAATCTGGTGCAGAACAGGCTGAGACTCCTATTTCTTGAAAATGCCAGGTTTCTTCTTGTTGGGCTGGGTCATGTTGGGTTTTTTCTTTGCAAAAGTACTCTTTCTTTTAATGTGTTGTTTATCTTCTGCCAGCTCACATCGTTTGACAGAGCAAACACTGACTCGGCTAAAATAAGAGGTTGGTATGAGCTTATCTCAGACTACTGACTCCTCCAGTTTAACCAGCTGAGAGGTTAACTGAATGAATCTCTGACGCTGTGTTGCCCTCCCCTCTTGCCTGATCACAGCTATAGAGAAGTCTGTTGTGCCTTGGGTCAGTGATCAGGATGTTCCCTTCTGCCCAGACTGCGGCAATAAGTTCAGTATTCGAAACCGACGTCACCACTGCCGCCTCTGTGGGTCCATTATGTGCAAGAAGTGCATGGAACTTGTCAGTCTTCCTTGGGCTAGTAAGTACAGTGCGGGGTGTTAATTCCTCCTTCTCCTAGCTCTCTCAGGGTGCTAACTGGCCTTTTGCCTCTAGAAAAAAAGCTGACAGTAATATTCTGCCTGTGCAGAAAACTTGGTCCTTAGCATGTCATTCAGATTCATGCAGACACTTGTCTGTGAAACAGAATAAGAAAGATGAGGTGTCCAAAAGTTACTAGAAGTACAAGTAGCATATGCTACTAGTAAATATACTAGTAGAAATTAATTATATTTTGTGTCTTATTCTGCTGAGTAAAAGAACTGTGAGGGTATTAACTTCAGGAATTAAAATGGCCAAGGCTTTTGACATTTAAAATTGTTGCGGATATTTCCAGTCTTGCCTGTCATTGTTCAAATGCTGAAATTAAGGAAATCCATCTACAACTCTTCAACAAACCCTTTAGGATTTAATTTCCTCATCCTAGTGCATTGGAAATGAGGCTGTATTTTCTGTGGAAATAAATGACATCAACTGTGCTTTTTGGAGCATTCAAGCACAAAACATGGACGGCATTAAGATACCCCTTCTTCTACATGTTATTCTGTAACTATGCAAACTCCAACATGAGACTGTTTCTAAACATTATGAAAGGAAGGGTCTCTCAGCAGCCTGCTCTCCAGCTGCTTTCAGAATGGAGAAGCGTTTTCAGTGAAGACCCAAATTCTGACTTGCAGTCTTGGTTGTCATGAGTTTCTTGCGTGTCTTGCAGCAGATTGTTTCAACTTGGTTTTCTAATATTACCTGAATGTCAAATAGAAATTAGAGTAGTTCTGTTAAAGTGTCATTAGTGATGGTGCAGTCTGTTGGCTCCTCCAGTCACTGTAAACTTACCTGTGTTAAATTTTCAGGCAAACTCACCAGTGCCAGCAAAGAGGCCTTGGGTTCTCATACCAGCCCGAACTCCTCACCTAATAGCGTTCATGGCTCCCGCCGTGGCAGCATTAGCAGCATAAGCAGTGTGAGCTCGGTTCTGGATGAGAAGGATGATGAACGGATCCGTTGTTGTCGGCACTGCAAAGATACCCTGTTAAAAAGAGAACAGCAGATTGATGAGAAAGAATATACGCCAGAGATTGTGAAACTCTATGAGGTAAATCAGACTTCTTGCTGCTTTCTCCTCAGTGTGTCACTGCAGTTGTCACTACTGAACTTCTGGCTTGTTATCTCATGTCCAAGCCCTTGCTTTGACTTAAAACTCACATGTGATAGAACAGACTCTGTTGGGTGTTTGTGCTACATAACAAAGATTTATCTAAAATGATGGAGCCAGTTGCCAACAGTAGGACTTGAAATTGTCAGTACTGTTTGTTGTCACACTGATGGCAAATGCTTTTTTTGACTATCTACATCCATCAGCAGCACATGGCTGGAACACTGTGTTCAAATATGCTTTCAAAACAGGTACCAAAAATCATCAGGTATCTTCAAGAGAGTCTGCAGACTCTTGTTATTCTTTGTGAAGGTATTTAAGGTTAGAAGTTGACCAGGTCATCCATTAAAACAGCTTCTGAATTCAAAATTCACCTTGGAGGGAACCAGGGGGATTCTTTCTCTGTTCATGACCACACTGACTGTGTTCTGAAGATAAATGGAGGGTCTTGTCATTCAGAATAGTTAAATGGCTTTTGTTGTGGTTAACTTTGAATGTGCACAGGCAGCATGGAAGGTTTATGTCAGTATGTCCTTGCATAAGTATGTTTATTTATTATAAAAAGTTCTTTTTTTATATACATTTTGTTTTAAACAAGAAACTCCGACTGTGCATGGAAAAGGTTGACCAGAAGGCACCAGAATATATAAGGATGGCAGAATCACTAAAGTAAGCCCCATTCACTCATTTTGTTAATGAGTATGCGTATTTTTCCTTCTCCAAAAGTGTGGGAAGGAAAAATAGTTTTAGATTACCTGTTGTCTTTTGGATGCTCTTCAAACAAAGCAGAATAGAATGAGTTAGTACTGGTAACATTACATACAGAGAAGCAGTGTGGTTTGGTTGTTTTAAAGCCACTTCCTAGTGAGGCACCGCTGTCATACGTTTACATGTCATCTCTCCAGAAAGGAAGTACAAGGCTACAATTCCTGTGTAAATGAGCCTCTTAGAAACAGCTGAAGCAGGATATTGCTGCCCCCAGCTGGATGCTATGGCTTCCAGCACTGCCAGCAGCAAAGTATTGTTTGAATTATTTTGTTCCTGTGTGAAGTGAGCCACCTTCACCTGCCAGCTGTTGTACACGTAGCAGGTGTGCCCTGTGCTGCAGAGGATATGCAGCAGTCATGTCTCACAATTTTGCACATAATTTCTTCTGGCAGATTTCTCTCACTGGGGTAACTTAAATCTCTCCAGCTGTATCTTCAAGACGTGCTCAGATGACGCTTCTGGCTTGTATAGTAGAGAAATGCACACGTTGGCCTTGGCTTGTGAAGTGTTCATTTGGAAAGTTAATGAATATTTCTGTACCTGTCCTTTAGATCAGATGGTCATAGAAAAATTAAGCGGTTATTCATTATAATAAATCTGTTTTTGTAAAAATGCATCTCCCAAAAGGAGCAGAGAAGGATAGAAGGGAGAAACACACTGAGCTATTACTGTTCTTTGCGATGACTTCATGAGAGCTGGTGTTACATGGCTTGACAGCTGGAGAAAAGTAAAAATGTGAATGTCCTGTATAGCGGAAGCACATGTCAGAAAACAAAACACTTCTTACTGATGAAATTAAGGATTTCTGACTAGTAGTGAGTCCCAGAAGCTGGAATCGTACGAATAGTGAGGTTGTTTCTGAGAGAGTGATCCATATATTTTATATTTGAGATCTAAAAGGAGAGGCAAGCCAAAATATGGTAAAAAGTCTTCCCTGATACATCCTGATTTATTGTATCAGTAAATGTGTAATTCTAGTAAAGTGCATATAATTATATCTTGGTCACCTTGGGATGCTTTTAGTGCTGTCTGTTTTGTTAGCTGGATGCATGACTTACAATTATTTATTTCTTAGTGCTGGGGAGACGACCTACAATCTTGAACACGCAAATGACTTGAGGGTGGAGATTCAAAAAATATACGAATTCATAGATGCCTTAAGGTAAAAGACCTCCCTCTCCCTCCCCCGTGCACATCTCTCTTGCTGTTGTGACTTCTCTGTAGTCTTCCTTACTGTTGGCATCTGTTTGTGTAGCAGATACCTGCTTACTCACGTGGATAATCCATGTTGTAAAGAGCATGTGGGAATGTAGATGCTGTTCCGTGCACCATTAATTTTTGCCTTCTTCTCCAGCCTTAAAAATCATGCATTTCTCTGCAGTGAAAATAACTAAGCACAGAGGAAACAAATAGTGAGAGTTTTTATTTTGGGTTTGGTTTTTGTTTTGGCTTGTTTAAGGAAAAAAAGGATGTGAGTGGAAAGCATTATAACTTGTAGTATCCGAAGTGGTTTACCCAAAAGAACCTCAGAAAATTTTCCTCCGCTACTGCCTCTTTCCCTTTCTGTTGCATTTTGGCTGGCCCTTGGTTTTGAACTGACGAGGCTGTATGTTTGCTTTGATTCAGTAAGAAGATTCTGAGTCTAGGCTTGCATGAAGATCCCCAACCTCATCCTAAAACACTACAGCTTCAGAGAATGATAAGATATTCAGCTACACTTTTTGTTCAGGTAAATGGAACATATGAGCTGAATGTAAACTTTTATATAGTGTTCTCTTTGTTGGCAGCATCTCTGTGGTTTGAAACTATTTTGACAGGAGGTTTAGCTCTATACATTTTCCGTAGTTCCTGGAGTGACTTAAGCGAAATCACTTAAGGCTACCACAAATACAGATAGTCAGGGCAGCACTGAGCTTAGGGACCTAAGAGAATGTCTGAATCTGGGCTTTGTCTCTTGCTGAGGTGTGAACCTGGCTAACAGTAGTTAGGAGAACAAAGACCTGTGCAGACTAGCAGCAGTGACTGTAGCATACAAGTACCTTTCATGTGTTCTGTTCTGTTGCTAGTGTCTCTCTTTTCAAGTACTTGAAAATCGGCTGAATACCTGTGATCAACACTGAAAATATTTCCGTTTTTTCTAGGAAAAACTACTTGGCCTGATGTCCCTGCCCACCAAAGATCAGTATGAAGAACTGAAGAAGAGAAGAATTCACATGGTAAGAGGGGTTAAGATCTGTTACACCCTGTATCAGGGTCTCCTTCAAGGGTCTGAGCTTAGGAGCTGTATGTGCGAAGACTTGCCTTTATCATTGATTTCAGTTGGTTTTTTTTTTCACTCAGACAATTCCTTACCTTTTTTGAGGGATTCATGCAACACCATCATTGTATCCTACCCAGAACATTAGCAGGTGTGCACTGAGCAGATGAACACTTCTAGAAAGCAGCACTGGCTTGGTTGCATGCGCTGTTTCTGCTGCAGCTGATGCAGAGTGAGCCCTAAACTAAGTATGGCAGTTTACATGGATTTTAAAACCGTGTTCTGGAGTTCATTTGCACAAGTAGAACTCAGACTTCTTTCGGTGGAGACCAACGACATTCTAGAATAAGGATGTATCTTCAGAGAGAGAGATTTTTTGATTGGGAGGGAGGACATCGTTCATTGTAAACTAAACTGGCTTTATTTTGAGGTAGAAGTTGAGAAATAAGAATTGTTCTTCTCCAAAATGGTCTTTATCACTGATGTATTATAGATGTCAGCTGTAGTCAGGTGTGATACAGTTACTGTCCAAACAAATCCAGACTACTCTTTGCAGGCTTGCATAGGCATTTTTTTTTGCTATCCATAAAGCACTGTTGCTGCTCCTACTTGCCCTCAAGTTTGTAGAGGCAGATTTTGTGGGATTTTGATCAATATTATCACAAACAGCCTGAAGGGAAGCAGTTAGGTAATATGAAAATAAGCATTTTCTGCAAAGCAACCAGAAATGTAGCTGCTCCTTTTCAGTGACAACCAGCACTGTCCAAAGTCAGGTAACTTCTACCTGTGGATATTTAGAATGGAATCTTTCATGTTACTGGTGTTCTCTTACTACGTGTGTTTTTTTGGCTTAGGTGGCCCTCGAAACACATGGCAAACAAGAGGAAAAACAGAAAGACATCATCTCCAGATCGGCAGCTGCAGTTAATGGTGATGCAACTCACCTGAATAAAGGAACAGTCAGGAAATCTGAAGGCTGGTTACCTACATCTAGCATATCAAGAGAGAGCGAGATAGCAGACCCGCTGCTTCAGCAGATCGACAACATCACATCCTTTATTAAGCAAGCAAAGGCAGCTAATAGGATTGATGAGGTGCTTATGTTGCAAGAGAACCTGAGGCAGCTTCAGGATGAATATGATCAACAACAAACTCTGAAAGCCATTGAGCTTTCTAAGAAACAGGCAGAAGAGGAAGAGATGCAGAGGGAGGAACTTCAGGTCCTTCGTGAAAAAGAATGGGCAAGAGAACACCACCGATTCATGTCTCAGCATTCAAGGACACGCTCCTTGGACTTCAGAGAAGTCAAGCAGCATCAGCATGAAATTGCAAAAGAGAATCAGAACTTAACAGCACATACATCAGATTTGGATATTGCTCAGATCAAAGGGGACTCAAGTTTTGAAACTGCTGTTGAGCAGCTGCCAGCTAAAGGACACTTGCTCTTCACACCCAGACCCCAGAATGCCCCACAGTGTGACAAAGACCGAGATCAGACAGCCGGTCTAAACCCATTTGAAGATGAAGCAGATACCCCTCAGTTAGAAGATCCTACTAACCCATTTGCCAAAGACACTTCTCCAATAGTTCCTAACACAGTTCTGCAAAGTAATAATAAAAAGGAGTATAATCCATTTGAAGATGAAGAGGAAGAAGAACAAACTAACGGAGCACCTGGCAGTACTTTGAACCCTTTTGAGGAGGATGAAAATCCATCTCAAAAGCCTGGGGGCAGTTGGAATTCTGGGAATCCATTTGAAGAGGGACCTTCTACCAATCCCTTTGAAGTGGAGGATGGCAATGAGATCTCTGGAGAGGAGGCTATAGAGGAAGAGCTGCTTCTCCAACAGATAGATAACATCAAAGCTTATATATTTGATGCTAAACATAGTGGACGAATGGATGAGGTGGAGGTGCTCACAGAGAACTTAAGGGAATTGAAGCGCACATTAGCAAAGCAGAAGGAGAAATCCAGCTGCTGAAGCAGCAATAGGGCTGTGTAATAATTACTTTAAGTCTGCTGTTACATATGGGAAGGTAAAGCAGATACTTCTAACAGTACAGATCACGTAGAGGGAATTGGGAGAATCTTGACGTATGCACTTTCAATTGGGTGTTTCCACTACTACTCAGTATCGAGGGAAGAGCTCCTGAGGTATGCTGCTGGTCTCAGCTGCTTACACTGAGAAATTTTAAAATCACTTCTTACAACACTCCAAATGCAACTGATCTTTATCACGTGCTTATTTTGGTTGAAGGGGTTAAATGCTCATAGGAAACTGATTTGGGAAGGGTTGCAATGTTGGCTTGCCATCTCTCCCCCTTCCTGTGGCAGCACTGGCCTTTCAAATGGAGCTTTGACTGAAGAGCAACAAAAACCTTTCTAACACTTCTGCTCTCTCTGTCTCTATCAGAGGATGCAGTGTTCCAGGCTGGGTTAATTGCCTAATGGTGTTAAGAAAAAGTGCTATTAAAAGGCTGCTGTGATTCTTTGAAGTGCAGAATATACAGGCTTGCAGATCGATTTTGTGCAATGCTAATATATAAAAGGGATTTTAAGACTGAAAAGAACTTTATAACTGATCTTAATGAGTAACCTTTTAATGTGTTTATAAAGATTTGGATGCCATTTTCTCATCGCTTTTAGTTTCCTATTTGCTCTGAGCACGAACTAGCGTAATAGAGCGTGTCCTGCTGGCTTCAGAGACCTGCTTGTGTGGGAACAAGTACCTACTTTTTTCCAGGGAAAAGAGCATCAGGCTACCATTGTTTCAAACTATAACATAAAGGGTGGCCCTCCAATTCCTAATTGCCTTATGGAATCTACACATTCCTTTAAATTCTCTGGGTGACAGAATGATCATATTTGTCATAGTTGTGAGACTGGAACCCACTTTTTGTAGCACTCAAGAAACAAAAATCTTGTTTACAATGGAGAGCTGAAGTGCCACTGAACTGGAATTCTGTGAATGCTGGGAGCCAAATTTGGCTGTGATAGTGCCACATGGTGATTCTCTTTCATATTTGATTCCTCTCAGAAGTTACAAGAGTCAGGCATGTTTGTCTTAAGCTCTAAGTTGGAGCCCTTAAGATCCTGTGGTCCAGGGCTTGACCAGGTGATGGCTGGCACCTGCAATACAGGAGGGCTTAGAGCTGTGCCTCACAACATTGGCATCAGAAATGTAGGATCACTTCAGGGCTAGGTCAGCCCGTGTCTTTGTGAACACGGAGCCTGAGCTGCATTGATTTGTCTTTGAAAGGCAGGGGCCCAGCATGAGGCATCAGTGTTTAAAAGGGGGGGGGGGGGAAGGAAGTAGTCTGAAGGGTGTTTGTGTTTAAAGCTGAAATAGAGGAAAATGGGGCAGGTTGCACTTTATAGCACTAATAGGAGTAGGCTTACTCGGAAGTGTAGACTTTATGGAATGGGACGTGTCTCTTAACCGTGTCCCTGGTAATAGTGCAATGCTTGGGCTGCAGCTGTGCTAATATTTTAGAGACACAAGCAATTACATAGGAACTCTAGTTTTAATTAGCTGTAAATAAGTGGACATAAGGACTTGTGGAACTGTTGCTAAAAAAAACCCAAACCATCCATATCCTCACTTAAAGTACAAGCAAGTGACCAAAATCACTTAGGGCAGCCACTTACAGAGAGTTGATGTTCTTACTGGAGGTGAAATCTGAAGCTGAAAGGTGTGCAGAAGTGGTTTGCAGAAGACCATGAAGTCTTTACACTGAGACGTTTTACTAGAGTTGAGTCCCCGAGTGTTTTTTGCACCAAGTGAAATGAAGAGCAGAGGATTCTGAAAACCTGTAAAGTAACAGAACGTGCACTGTGGCACCAGATTTAGGAAGGCAGCAAAAAAGTAAAAGTTGCTAAACATAATCCCTGGGATTGTTTTAACAGAAATAATGTAAGGTAGTTACTTAAGACAGACTTGTTTCCTAGTTGAGAGGACTGCTCCCTGCAATGTAACCCAAAGCTCTTTTGGTACCAACATGAGAAAAATATTTTGGTGGCTTTAGCTTTCACATTTAAAGTGTTTTTTCCTTGTTGAAAACTATCCTGCCTTGTTTGTATTTTCAGTCCAATACACTAAAAATATCCTTATTGTACATGTAATGTATTTTTTACAAGCAGGTAACAGACTAGCATACCTCATGATTGTTGTCAGTGTTAAATGTGGTAGACTAGACACCTGATAGTCATCTCTGAAATGAAGAGCTTATGCTGGGATGTGGACTGCTGTGAGGCTCGCATGGCACAACAGAATGAAGACATCATAACCATAAAGCTCAATAACTAGCTGTGACTTTTGTTAAAATTGCATGCAGTACTCTTTATGGAAGCTTTGTAAACGGAGATGAAATAAAACAACATGTTTATTTTGTACTGTTATCCTGCTTGACAGTTTTTACAGGACACTTGAAGTGGTGTGAAATTTTATATTCAACTGTGAATTTAGAAATGTCAAATTACAGTTCTACATTAATGTGCACCCTAAGCCTGACTTAAAGCTGTGTGCAATTACCAAATTCAAAGCAATAGAGTACAATCTATTACATGTTTATGTACATATAGGTAGAGCATGTTGGTTTGTGAGGCAGAAGCTGTGATAATTTAGAAGATTTTTTTGACTAACAGCAGGGAGCAGGAGTTTGAGGCAAGAAGTTAGCAGAACTGGACTTTGAAGTGTAATGCACTTGCTGCCTAGAAGTTGATACATCTCAAGTTCTCTGTATAGCTCTTTTTATTTTTAAAGGAAAACTGTTTAGGAAATAGTTTTGATTTAGGAGTGGGTTTACATTTCTTTTTGCAGACAATAAAGATGATAGCAAAGCATCTCTCAAAACCAACTGACAAGTTCTCTACTGCTGGTATTCTTGACTTGATTGGTACTTCTCGGAGCTGCAGTATCAACTGCAAAAGTTGTATCTTGTAAATGTGACTTTTAAGTGTTTCCAAGGGGTAAAGAAAATTCAGCTGTAGTTTGAGCTTCTCTTCAGTCCGTACAAGATGGAGATCAGCAGGAATGCTTTTAAACCACTTTCTGTAAATTTTGGAATTCTGTGCGGTTTCAAAGATAAATTAACTTTTTAGCCTAGTCTCTTTATCCAAGAGCAAATGTGAGCTTGTTTTTGTCATAACCTTATACATGCAGGCATGAGTAGGAAATGGAGCTCTAGATGGTCCATTTTCCTTGTCCTGTTTACCTCTATGCAGTGTTGGCTGTAATGCTTTATAAAACTGGCAACAAAAAAGCTGGGTCTTTAGCTTTTGTTTTTCACTTTAATTATTCTAGTTGTAGCTGTAAGAAGACTTACGAGACAAGAGTGTCTGTACTGTATGAACTTATTCCTGTTTCCGGGAGCTGTTAGCTCCTCTGAGGTACCTTGATTGTCCAGCCCTGAGGAAAAACTGCACGACTTGAGAGGTCAGGCTGATTCTTCCTTTGTCATAGCAGCTTTATATTTTCCCCTCATCTCTTTGGGCAGCGGCACAAAGGCAGGGCAGGGAACTTGGCCTTCAATTTCACACATGCACTCTCGCAGATGATACTTCTTAGGCCCAAAAGTTGCTGGATGTGACAGTTTTTTCCTTTCTCTTTCCTCTTTTTCGAGTGTTTCTCTAGAAAAAAGATCTGTTTGTTACTATCAGAAGCCTCAACGGCAACACCTCCTCTCCCTTCCCTGGACCAAATTTACCAGACTGACTTGCAGTTCCTAGCTTGTGGACTTACCCCAACTCATGTCAATTTTGTCTGGGAAAAGTGGGTTTTCCTCCTGTACACGTGACAGAAGTTTGCAGGGACTGTATTCTTACGTATGCTAGACTGTGCATTAGCTTATGTGTTACTTACTTGCTTTTCCCCAAGATTTTCTTGATGTGCTCATTTATTTCTTTGTTGGTTTTATCTTCCACATCAACCAGAACTTGTTCTCCACTGTCTGTCAAGAAAGATTGGCAAGATCTGTAAGTCTATCACCCAGCCCCCTTCCCTACTATCTGCTGGTTTGATACAAGAAGCTATTATTACAAAAAGTGGAATATTTTGATTTAGGCTAAAGTAGAATCATAGAATCATAAAATCATAGAACAACCATGTCGGAAGAGACCCACTGGATCAACGAGTCCAATCATTCCTATCAAACACTAAACCATGCCCCTCAGCACCTTGTCCACCCGTCCCTTAAACACCTCCAGGGAAGGTGAATCAATGAGAGTAAAGTTTTGTCTAATTAATTCTGGTTTTTTGAAAGTTAAGACAGAACGTCCCTCTGGTAGCGAGTTTTCTATAAAACTGTTCTCCAGACATTGTTCATTCTTTGAAGATGGTAACATCTTGTGGTCAGTGTGATCTGTGCTGCACAGATGCGTCTTCTTTTTCCATCACTTCTGTTTGGAGTCTCTCAATCTCAAATGCAAGGCCAGGCAGAGCTGGAGCCAGCTCCAAATTAGCAAAAGTTTTGACTGTGGTGAAGTTCGTAATAACATTAAAATTAGACCTTGGGAAGTAGTGGATACGCATAAGATTTTTGGGAAAATTTAGACCTGTGCATGCAAGTGGGAAATACATTCTATAAGATAGAGTTTGTGTTTAGGATGATGGCAGAAGCGTGAGGCAGGGGAGGGGAGAGGAGGGACTTTGGTAAGGCGAAAAGCAGCTTTGCAGGAGACAGACGGCGGGGGGGGGGGGCACCTACCCAGGTAGAAGCGGAGGAAGGGCGAGGGGGTCATGTTCCTGAACAGCATGATCTGCACCCAGGGGTTCTTGTACTGGATCTGGGGGATGTTGAAAAACACAAACTTTCTGCGAAGGAGGAGAAGAAACAACAGGGGAGCGCGACCCGCGATGCCTCCGGGCCTCGAGCCTCCCCTCAAACCCCGGCCCCGCCGCCGCCGCCCCGCGCTCACGAAGGGCCGTCGCTCCGCTCCCCCGCCGTGTTGTAGTTCACCGTCATCACCTTCACCGAGCTCTTGAAGATGACATCGCCCTGGTTCAGGTACTGCAGCGTCCGGCGGATCGGGAACCTGCCCTTCATCGGCATGGCGGCTGCTCCGCCCGCCCCGCGATGGCGGGAGGCGCCGCCCCGGAAAGGGCGGGAAACACCGCCCGAAAATGGCGGGAAGAGGGGGAAGGGGCCGCTTCCCCTGCGGGTTCCCTGAGAATGCAGCAAGTGAGCACTCTGAGAGTTGGGATGGGGATTTAGGAAGCAAGCACCGTTTATGAGGGCTGGGCAAGGCGATCCGCACCAGTCGTGTGCAGCCAGACAGGAGCTGGGAGCTTCTTATTTCAGACAAACATGCCTGACTGGTAACTTCTGAGAGGAATCAAATATGATTCCAACTCACCGCAAGAAGGATGTTGAGGCTCTGGAGCGAGTTCAGAGAAGAGCAACGAAGCTGGTGAAGGGGCTGAAGAACAGGGCTTATGAGGAACAGCTGAGAGAGCTGGGGGTGTTNTACATTTTCTAGTAGCAGCAACAAGAAATTGAGTTTCCTGTCTTCTCTGTATAAGCAGGTGTGGTTCATCTCAACCAGGTATAAAAAGGAGGATGCACTTAATGTTTGGAATAGAGCCCAAGTTCATTACCTCTGCTTTAAAGCATGTGTGAAGGGAACTAAAACAAGACGTAGAGCATCACCCTAATAAAAACCGGGGAACACAAAGAAAAACCAGATAAAAGTAAATATAAAGCATTGTCTATCAAGAGCTAACTGTCCTCAAAAAAGCCCCGATAAAAACAGAAGGGTGAATAACACAAGTGAAATTAGGTGAGCAAAGATCCTTCTAGCTTGTGGTCAGTAAGGTCCACAGGATTCATCTTCTGTCTTAGAATATCCAGTTAAATTATTTATGAGATAATCACTGTAGTGAGGGGAAAACAGTTTCTCCTTAAACGAGTAAATTATGTATTTGGCTTAATTAAATGCTTAAGAAGAAATTAGGTGAGCTTAAAATTAAAACTCAGGAATGCATTTGGATTTGTAATTCACTTTAATGGTATAAACCTCATTTAGGTAGTAGGATTAAGCCACAACAATATAATGCCACATTTAAACAGCATTTAATAAAATGCATAAGCTAAATCATGCACTGCAATACTCTATATACAAACACAACAATGCAAATTCCTCTTCATGACTGAAGACATTGATTAGATATAAAATTCAGATTTAAAAAAGAACATGCTATTATTTTTAAATGCTATCACACATAACAACGCCGATTTCACAAAAGAAGCTGTGAGAAATTAACAACTTTTGCAGGGTTTTTAACCTGAAAGTAAAATACAGTAACATAAACAGTCGTTTTCTAAATTAGAATGAACAGAGACTTCCAGAAAATATCCCAAGGAATTAAAAGTACATGATTCCTACTGTAAAAAATTGCAATTTTTGTGGGAGCTCATAAGCCCCTGGTATGCAAACAGATACATTTACACATTGTGCAGTTTTTAGTAATGAAACTGGACACTGCCTTGCAATGTATTTTGGGGTACAGATTAGTTACTAAAAATATTCCCAGATTTAATGTTGATTCCATGCATGAGAAATTTAACATTTATGCTCTGCAAGATGTTTTCTTCTTAGAGAATATCCCTTTTATTTGAAATTTATTCAGTCCTACTTTTAAAGCACAATCACTGAAAATAGTTTAAAATGGCCCTGTGCCTTATTATCATTCATGTAAGATCAATTAAAAAAATGTAAGAGAAGGCAGTTATTGAGGGGCATCAGACACCCGGTAATAGCTGGGCTTCTCAAACTTTTGCTTTCTGTGCAAATACAGAAAGCTGATTTCACATTCCACGGTTCCCACAAAACATTACAACAGAGCTTTTATTGCCACTTAAATTCAAGTCCTTCAGAACACAAATGATTCAAATGTATATAAACCCAGTTTGCAATTTACAAATACGTTCTTTTTCTAAGTTCACAATTGAATTTTTAATCAGATTCAATCCTGATCAATACTCAATTGGCTTCCTCATCTTTAAAAAATGTAGCTGCAGTACAATGACAATGTTAATGGACATTCACGATTCTACTCAGCCTTTTAAGAGCAAACCACTCATTCAAACAGTACTGATTGTCAAGACACCAGGGAAGGACCATCTGTCACAGGAATTCCTGCCATTAATTTAGATAATTTTCCTGCTGAAAATTTCAAAAATAAGGTTTGAAACATTAAAATGGAAGTTTTACAAGTTTTTTTTCCTACATTTGAAACAAAAGCTTACCAACACTTAAGAGCGCTTTCCATAGCCAAGACTTGCCAAGCAGAGGGCCTGATTCCGAGCCTTGTGTTTGACTTTATGCATGTGACAAGCTCACGTTATTTTAACTGGCATCTGCTCATCTGCTTAAACATACACAAGTCTTTGCCACACAGAGTACAAAAAGTGGAAATAAATGCCCAGAAAATTCCACTGCACATTTTTAACACAACAGAGACAAGACTTGCCAACCTACTCCCCTACACGGTCTATGAAATGCCTGTTAACAACCGAATTTGTAACTTAAGTCATCAGAAGGGACAAGGGAAAAAAATTGCTTATATTTTGATTATTTCAATGCTTGAATACTCCCTATGAGTAAAAATTGTCTTACTACATGTCTCATTTCATAAATGCTCCACGGGCACAGCTCCCATGGGAGCACTGGGAACCTCACCCATGCTGGCCCCCACCTGCACAAATCACAGTTTTGGGAAAGGACAGAATGTGAGCATGGGCATTATTCCAACAACTAGATGAGAGAGAGAATAACTTTGGAAAGTCTATACGCTATTGAAATGCATAGTCAGAATCCTAAATAAGCCTTCGTGCTTGTTAATAAACTGCAGTCTCCCTCTTGTTTAATTACCGCTGTAACAGATATGTCATTGTTTCATTGATCAGAGGACACGGGTTTTGTTTAACTAACACTTTGGTTTCATGTCATCAATATGGCAATATGAGTATTGATTTCTTAAACAGCTTCCATTGTATCCTGTTCTGTGTGCTGCAGATAAAGGGCAACTTGTTTTTCTCCAATTAGCCACTGCTGAAGACTTTAAAAAAATCAATCTCTTACTAAGTTTCACTGCAAAATAAACCTACAAAAAAGTCTCTCGGAAGGCTGAAGGTGAATGAGTAAATATTGAAAACAGGGAATTATTTTCTGTGACTGTAGTTATTTATTCATTTATTTTTAATAGAAATTGTGTATTCAATTAACAGACAGACTTCTACACGTCAAATGAGAAAAACTAAAGAGTCATGTAAAAGCCAGAAAATTCATGGAATATATTTATCAGTTCTGAATACTAAATTCAGGCTGGGTTTAGAAAAAGGTGCAGAGCTCTGAAAATCATCAGAATTCACCTGCTTAAGCAAGGCTTAGTTTTAGTGAAATTAAAACTAGGAAGCTCTGGATTAGCAAATGAATGAAAAGCTTTAACATAGAGAACACTATGAATACGTGGCTACAGATCTGTACATATATACATACACTACCCACTTTCTATACACTGTACATAATAGATTTAGACAGATAAGGTATAAACATATACATTCATACACACATACATACAACTATGTACATATGCATTAGCTGCTCGAGTGAGTTTTAGAACTGAACACGCAGAAATGCACAAAGGTGGGAGGCACAAAATAAAGAGGTGTAAAAATCTACCAAACCCTCTATAAAGAAGGAAGTCGGGTATGAATTAAAAAGTAATACACCATTGTCAATGCGTTCACATAACTCTGAAGATAGAGCAGACTCTGTGAATTACGGAAGGTTATGACAGTACTGCCTGTGATTGAACTTAGCATGAATTCAAAACAAAAAGCTCGATAACAATTCTGGGGTCTGATATTTTCCACGCCTAATATATTTAGACTTAGACTATTTAAACTTTACAAAGAATTTTACTTCAGCTTGCAACCTCAGTACAAATATTGTTCTGATTTTTTTTGCACAAATAAGTTTGCATATGATGATGATGACACTGACTGCAGCAGAAGTAGGGTTGTAGCATTATCTAACAAGAGGGGTTATGGCATTTTTTTCATCAAGCAATAAGCCTGGACTTAGTTGGGGAAACTTTACTGTTAAAATATCTCCTCAACTTTAGAATTAAAAGGTGCAAAAAGTAAATGCTTCCATTTTCTCCCCTTCACCATGCCCTCCTGTAATTTTTCACACAAAGCTGTTTTTCAAACTGATTTTCTGTGACTGAAGATCCAGTAGATGCTGGCAATCTGTCCATCCTCTGCCCCTTAACTCTCCTCCACAGGGCGAGCACAACCTCGTTTGTTTTATTGGTTCTCCCTAGATATATGGAGGCATTAAGACCAGAGATGTGTGCTGCTCTCACAGCAGCTCCATGCATATCATCAGAGCAAACCTGTTCTGCTGTTGTATGGCACGTAGCAAACTACTGGGACAGACGAGAACTGACCCGTTGTTTGCCTGGTATTTCTGCTTTTTCCCCTATGGGCAAGAGCAGATGAAAAAGAACCAACCAACCCACTTCTGTACTCTAAAGAGTAACCACAGGAGAGGGATTTCAAATAGAAAAAACATAATTTTAATTTATTTTCAGGGTGAAACCATCCTGCAGGTGTTTGCTGGTACTGCCATGTATGTCAGATACACCTGCCAGTTCTACAGCTCACATCACCCAAATTCAAACCCTGACTGGGGCTGTAATCCCAGAAAGCTGCTTTGACCACCCCTTCTTTGCCAGTATCCTCAGCCCAATAATTTCCAGTTCCCTTTTCCTGGCTGAACTGTATTCCTCCTCGCTACTCATGCTATTTGATGCTTTTGTAGATTTATGTTCCTAATTAAACAGCAGGTAATCAGGCAAGGACCCTAACTATCCTCTTAATTTTAAGGGCACAAAAATGTACTGACAACTTGAGCATCTTGAATAAATAATTCAGGAAGCTGTGAAAGTCCTCTGTACTATACACAACAGTCTGTACTGAAGAAGAGACACAGTCGGGAAAATGGTTTTGACTGACAGCTTCAGCCCTGCTTTGTTTTATCTCATCACATCTCAGGTTATGCCCTTTGCCAAAGGGCACTAAACTGATACTGCAGAGCCAGCTGTATTCCACACAGAAATCCTGAGTCAGTGCCATTCACTGGAGGCCTTATGGCTGCCCTGAGGGCCGGGTGTTTCAGGTGATGGTAAAAAGAGACTTGGTCAATGATACCAACTTAGCAGTAGTGACCAGCCACAGTTCCTTACCCCAGAGAGCTTTGAAAACTAAACTGCCTTAATAATCTAACATTTTAAGACAGCTAAAATAAATGCTCATATGATCCAAAGTATCTCTTCTTGGAAATTATTTTCTCCTCTGCTACCAGTTTCATGCCAGAGTTACCTCCACTGGCACGAAGCAATATAAATAGGCATTTGCATACAGCCTCAGTCTCTATTGTCCAATGAAAGTACATTAAGGGAAGAAAAGCAGCCCACCTTCTTGCCCTTATCATAAATGCAAGAAAACTCATTATTACAAAGCCAACCCACAATGCTCCTACACACTTAGTGATCACTGTTCTTTTTATCCACAAGATTCAAATCTAGTTCCTTCTCAAAAGAGTTGGAAAACAAATGAAGCACAGAGAATTATTGCCGCATTATCACTCCCTGCATGCCCTACTTTCAGTCAGCACAGAATTCTAACATCTGTCTGAATAAATAATTACCAATATGCACAAGTGCTCAAGTTCATACAGATCAGATCATTGATCATTATATTTCTAGTGAGTTAAAATATTTTCAGTTCAAGAGCAGCAGAAACAGGACCTCAAAAATTCTGGAGAGAATGAACTTTAGGCACTAAGTAGAGCTTCAGTGGGGTGACAGTGTTCTTAGAAATCACTTTCCAACTGTGATCCTTTGACTCCTAATTCCGTAAACACAAGTTTGGCATTGAAATTTGGCCTTTATGAAAACAGGCTGTTTCCATATTTAAAATCAATACTTAGTTTTCCTATAATTTTTACAATAATAAAAAACTCCCCTGTCTCACATTCATCAGCAGAAGTTTGCACTTGTAAAGAAGAAACAAAGTAAAGCTGCTAAGGTTGGCCTGTCACCATCTTCCAGTTACTGGAAAGGGGACGGAACAAACCTCAGAAATGACAAGAATGACATCAGTCTTGCAGTATTTTCTGCAGTGAAAGTTTTTAACTCACTTGAGTCTGCAGCTGTACTGTGTGCATCATGTTAGAGGCCTTGGGGGTATCTCAGTGTGTGTAAATACCTGAAGGGAGGATACAAAAAAGTGCCAGGCTCTCCTCTGCGGCACCCAGTGACAGGACCAGAGGCAAACACCAGGAAACGCTTGTTGCTTGTGAGGGTGACCAAGCACTGGCACAGGCTGCCCAGGGAGGACGGGGAGTCCCAATCTTGGCGATATTCAAAAGCCACCTGGGCATGGTCCTGGCCAACTGGCTCTAGGTTGCCCTACCTTTGCAGTGGGGTTGGACCAGATGACATCCAGAAGTCCCTTGCAACCTCAGCCATTCAATGATTCTGTGATTACATTTGAAATTTAGCACAATTTACTTTTATGTGATTGTTTTCAGTGTCCCTCCATCATATGCCAAATCTGTATGTAAATTTACATTACAGCCCTTGAGCAGCGTGTGAGAAAGAAGTGTTAGGTTCTTAATCACACCTATTATTATTTATATCTAATATTCAAATATGAAAAAAAATGATTCTGAGTATTTCTTAAGCTCTACAATCTACCAAATTTTTGCTGCCCAAATTTCTACAATCTGAATTTGGAATCAAAATAGTCTACAGTTAGAGAAAGTATTTTTTGTTAATGGCATAAGGACTAAGTTAGTTTGGTTCTAACGCAAATCACATTGGTGATGCTATTCAAGGAGAGACTTCAGAGCTTTTTAGGTGGTCATATCAGAATCTTAAACATGTAGCAGCTTCATTTCGTTTATTGAAGGCACGCACAATAAACCCCAGATATGGATTGCATGCTGCTACTTCGTTTGCAGTAATTAACATTTAATCCCTGAAGTCCAAAGAGCTATTTGCCGAGTAAGTTACTACCAGAGATGGATCAAGCATAGCATTATGTGGCCTTGCATTTCTAGGGAGTGTAGTTTATTTGTAAACAGAGCTGCATAATATTTACTATTTTGATTTACAAATGTAAAACAATGCTAAGTTTTATTTCATGTGATCTCTCTGTTCCCAAATAACTGTAGCAGCTTTGTTTTATTTCCCAAACTGCTATGCTCACAGCACAAGTAAGGAAAGTTAAGAAAACAAACTTCTGCACAGAAAATGGGGCCGTTGTACTTGAAAAACTGGAGTTGACATTACGTTTGTCATGAAAAAGCTGGCTGGTGTGCATTCAAATTTGGGAAAAAAAGATTCCAAGGGCTAGTTTTTGTGCTAAGGAATATTTCATTGGTCATTAACTATCCTTACTTGTCTGCTTGAATCATTTTTCAAAATACTGAAAGCAAATTTAACGGCATAATCCTTTTCTGCAATGAAAAATATCACAATAGTTCAATGCATACCTACTGTCAGAACAACAGTGACACAACCCAGGAACATTTCAAATTTTAACAAAAATGGCCACAAGTCTTTCCAAGGTAGCTGCATCTTCTGATGTTATTAATATCACAATTAATTTTAAGCCATATACCCTTAAAACAGGGACTTAGCATCAGAAGTGCTGACACCATTATACAAGTCGTTACACTGCAATAAAACAGCCAGTACAAAATTCTGCATTCCAGTTGACTGAACATTCAGAGCACGGAGCTTCCATCATATTAAAAATCCGAGTTTCATTTGCTATAGCAAAAGCCAAGAGAAATCAAAGTGCAATATTACAAATCTCTGCATGTATATTGGACTCTTTGTAACACCCTCCGGTGAGAAGATCCTGAATGCTGTAACAATTGCAATTACAGAAGACTTTAATGCATCCAGAAGCTAAAATTAAGTAGCCTTCCATATCACAACAGTGCTACAAGTGTGAGTCTCCAAATGAGAAAGAAGTGTACCAGGTCAGGACTTTTTGTTACACCAGAAGTCTCATCTAGAACTGCTTAAGGTCTTTTGGCTACAATTCAGACCCTTAAAAGACACAAACACCAACCTGGCTGGTGTTTCTAGATACATGTGAATAACAAAAATGAAAGTGCTGAACTTATCATTAGATTTTTGTCACATAAATATACACAAGTAGAAAATGCCTCTGCCATACAAATAATTAAAATAATTGATGCATCTAATAAACCAGGATCAGATGAAGGTATTAATTACCATGACTTTTTTTTTAAGCTTTGACTGCTTAAAATAATGTCAATAATAATAAATTATACTAAAATGAAAGCATGCTAGTAGTTAATGGCCAATACTAGCAAACATGTTGATGGCCCATCACTCTAGACAATTAAAAAGTAGTTAATTTTATATGTCCATGTTATCTCAGTCATTAACTGCAGTGGTACATAAATGAATGTAAATCCTAACTATATTGCACTGTAAAACAGGGAGTCAGGCAAGGAAGAGAGGAGAAAGAATCATAGAATCATAAAGGTTGAAAAAGACCTCTGAGACCTTCAAGTCCAACCATCAGCCCAACACCACCGTGCCTACCAAGTAAGAGAGCTTTGCAATACATCTGTGCTGACAGCCTGAGGTTCTGCACGTTTCAGGTTTTGAATTGTACCTTTGGCTGGATAATGAGGGCGTTCAGGAATACAGAGAGGAGTAAATTTCAAAATACAAAGAGCATCAAACAGCTCTACTTGAAAATTACTGTTCTTCCAGTTAATGACTGATTTTCCCCACAATTAAAAGGCTTCCTATTCAGATAACATTTGTCATGACTGCATTGGTCGGAACAGAAAATTTAAGGAACCTGAACATTTCATCATTACTGTGGCATGAAACACATTTTCTCCTTGTTTGGGTAATTCCTGTAGCACGTAATAGTCACTACGACAGCATCATATTGTGAATTATGACTGCACTAATTTAACAAAGGATAGTCTCATAGAACATGGATATCTGATTTTAGAATCCACGTTAATATTTCACGCGTAACATAAGAGCAAGTAATTTTTTGTAGAACAAATGATTGTCTCCTGTAGCATTCTACATTTGCACAGAAATCACTAGCATTTTGACTAAGGACATTTTCTTCATTTTTCATACTCATAAGCAGGATGTTGATGATGTCGCTTTGACGAGAAGTGATTACAAAGTGCTAGTATTACACCCTGGCATTTCTTAGATATTAATTCCAAGGATATTTTTAAATATATACATACTGTTCTTTTTACTTTTAAAGTAATTTTATTACTAATCTCTGATATTATAAAACTATTTTAAACCACTGATAACTTCTAAATACAAAGCATGTGAAAAGTATGTTCAGTAATCTATTGCCTTTTAAATGAAAGGCATCAAAAATACTCCTTGTGGCAGAAAAGGTCCTATCGCAGTCTTTTAAAATCGCTTACATTTTGTCAACAGACAAGGAGAAATCTGACAGGAAGCTGATAACAAATTGGAATATTTGTACATACCAAAATGCCATTCTTTCAACTTCTTAATTGTATGTTTTATAAAAATTACTTTGATCCACCAAACTGTGTTGTTCCCACTACGCAGACGTACCAGTTATTTGACCATTATATTCTGCTGTTTCCATTTTGAGAATGTAGGGGATTATGCTGTCAATGGGAACATTTCCAATGAGACCAGTAAAAAACAGTTCCTCGGTAATGCTAGAGCTCATCAGCCTAAGCGCTGGCAGGCGAACTAGAATCCGGGCTAGCCTGAAAAAGAAATTCAGTGGATTATAAATACATATAATACCGGTTTAAAATACTTTATGGCTAAAGAGCTGGATCTGCTTTTCTTATTACTGTAACTCACGAAAGGGAGTAAAGAGGCAATTAAGCTAACTGAGCTACCAAAAAAAAAGAAGTTACTTCTCTACCTGGCTTGTGTTTTTCAAGAGAAAGGACATATCTGTGCATGTACAAACACCATTTTCCTGCTCTGCTTTTGAAATTCACAGCTCTGGAAGCACTTTACAGTTCAATGCTGAGACTAATAATATTCATACTGACTACTGAGAATATTTGCACGATTTTAAGAGTAAAATGCTTTATTAAAATTTAAACCATAATTGGTATAGTCCTCAGTTGCTTAGCTACTTAATGACAAACCAGACAGCCAGAAAGGGACTGAATATGTCCCTGGATAAAAGGAAACAGGAGAGTCTGCATCTGATGAGAGAGAGAATTTGAAAGAATGTGCTGTTACTTATATATATTTGCCAAATGCTGTGGGGGCTTTTATGTACCAGAATGTTAAAAGAAATCCAATATAATGGAGTGATCATATTGAATTTCTGGTCTTTCAATTCATTGGAAATTTAGGACAGTGATGAAAGCATATCTGCTGTGTTCCTAAGGCAGATGTACATCACAAATGCCAAAATAAATAAATTTCCTGAACCACAGCCACATAACAGCAAATCTTAGCAAGCACTGAACACAGGACTCCAGAAAATGCTTGAATATCTATGGAGAAAATATGCAAGGGCCATTGTGCTAATATACCACATCTGGAAAATCAGGGGAAAACTGCAGAAAGATTCAAGCTGTGCTGCTGCTTTTGTGACAATTCTTACATTTGTGCTTCTATCTCAATTTGCGCCAGCGTTCAGCTGCTCAGAAACAATCAGACCTCTACTCTAAACTTCTTTATGGGATTATAGACAATATCAGTTACAATGCAATTACTACACACAATATTAGCTCTGTAAGACCAGTGCAGAAATCAGTTTCACAGGCTCCTTTACAAGTTGTCTATTTTTTTTTGCATGTGTCTTACATGGGGGATACCTTTCACAGTACAAGAGAGCATGTTCTAGGATACATTGCTAGACAGAAGTTAGAATTTCCCTGTATTGCAGAGAATAGGTGTTGATGAAATTTAAAATAGCTTTGATGGAAATTACTAGAAAACAGAATCATTATTTCTAGGATGTAAGAAACAGGAACAGTTGAGAGGTGAAAAAACAAGTTAGATACTTTCAAAGAAAGTTCTTGGAAATTAAAAAACTACTAAAGGAGAAATTAAGTAAGATGTGGGAATTTCTTATAAACAGATGCTTAAGACACTGTTTCCCACGTGTAATCCTCTTGTCTGAAGGTTTATAAACTGACAGTTTTAATATTTTTCCACATATATAACATGACAAACATTTAAAGGATGATAATCACTTTATCTCAAGCCTCTTTGACAAATAACTTGAAAAAGAAGGCAGCTTGAATTAAAGAAGTTTGAAGCAGTTATTCTTGAAACTTCCAAGAAAACAAGTCTATTTGCTTTTCTAAACATGACAATGAGACTGACAAAATAAAAAGAACTTGAAAGAAGAGAAAATATTCAAGCTTAGTTAAAGTGAAAGAAGCCAGACGGCTATTCTTACTTCTACCCATCTTTAAACAAGCCCGCTTGCTTTTAAAAACAAGGTTCTAGTTCTTTTTCATCAATGGTCAAAGAAGAAAGGATGTCAAAAAGGAACTTTTTACATCAACGATGTTATTTTGCAGCTTTTCTCCCACAACATTACTTCGGGTACTATAGATAATAAATACCTATAAGTATCTTCTGGATAGGTTTTTTGTACATAGTCCTGCAATTCCATCTGTGCCTTCTCCTGGAATTTTTCTATTTGGGTTGAACTGGACAGACCAGGGTGATCTGAAGAAACAAAACATTTCTGTATGTCGATTGTTTCCCTATACATTGTGAAATATATGTAGATACAAGATGCTTGCATTTAATTTCATTTAAATATTTATCTTGTATTGCAATGTTTAACATGTTATTTCTATAAAGAAAACCACTCAATTGAACATCTCCTTCCTGGCTGCAGAATTAGCTTGCGCACTTTTCTCTCTATAGCTGTATGCATCCACAAGAAAGTGGAAAAAAGATTAAGCCTGTATGTACACACCACGCACTGACACTCCTGGTTTATGCTTCTACCCTTGCCTCTGTGATTTTGACCAACTACACTAACTGAGCAATATCTCGGGTCGTTTTCTTAAGAGATCAATTTCTTGCCCTTCTCGAGTCTGTCTCATATTTCAATTCCAGATGGCTCAGTCCTCAAAAACGGCCACATGATCAGAAAAAAACAGAAAATGCCACGTATCCAACTATGCCCAAGTATCTTTCATGTTGTGTGCAAACGGTTCTTTCCTTGAAACAGGACTGAGCCAGCTTCAGTCTGGGTGCTACTGCTCCTTCAACTTGAATTAAAACCCCCAAGACCCCAGCCCTAATGGTAAATTATTAAAAAAAAAAAAAAATTTCAAAATCTAATTTTAGAACCAGTGTCCTCTAAATAAAATAAGTTTTATTACAAAGGGAAAAATAACATTAGTGCAACAAAATCCTCTAATCCTGCCCACTAAGTAACTCCTTTTGTTTGCATTTTGTTAAATTCAAAGTGGTGAACACCTTTGAATTAAAGTAATAAAAAGTAGATTTCTGAGCAAGATTTTCCCTTTCACTCAGCCTGTCAGCAGTTTTAAATTAACTTTGTATCCTACAAACACTTCTCCACCTTTGCTGAAGAGACTGTCACTTCCAAGTTCTTTAATATCCTTACCTTACTGTTCCAGAAAATCTCAAATGTCATCTTTCAGTAAATCCTTAAACACTGTTGATCATTCTTTAGTTGTCTGCTGTCACATTTTTTTGGTAACAAATGGAGGACAGTTTGTCTACATTTAGTTTTGGAGATTTTGTGAAGTTCCATATAAAAGCAGTGGTATTTCTGCTTGTATTTCAGCAATCTCACTTGTAAGCGCAGTAAAAATATTAAAATTGAAGCCAATTTCTTTTTGTAACTGAGAATGTATTTCCTGTAAGTCTTTCCGCCATTTACTTCACTAATATTGCTAGCACACATCCCAGATAACTTATGTCTCTGATACTCCGCTGAAGATAATTAAGAGTCTAGCCTTCTAAAGTATGTGTACAGCAAATACTTGATATACTGTAATTGTAATAACATGAATACGTTGCTCCAAAGTTATTAAAACACATATTGTTAGTGACAAAGCATGACAGAACAATCATTTTATCTGCAGCTTAACAGAAGTGCGTCATCTCAAAACATTAGCCTCACTGAAAAACTTGCTAAAACATTAACACAGGAATGCTTATTATTTAAAAAAAAATCATTACTAAATTCCTTACCAGGGCTAAAGAGGACTATAGCTTTAAGGTATGCATATTCATATCCATCAATATCAAGCTTGGCCATGCTGTTACAGAACTCCTGAAGCTTCCAGATGTGTTCCATGACTTGCTTTATTCTGTCTCCAGAAAGTTTATCTACAAAAATATATTTATTACTATTTTATGTGAACTTGAGTACATCTGATGTATAAACCAACATCCTTTTATAAAAAAAAGTGAAGTGACATTTTAAAGTCTTGTGTCATTTGCTGTCTTAAAACCACTTAACATACTAGGATAGCTTGAATGATTATGGAAATGAAGAATTATAAAGCTGAGTCAGACCTGGTGCTAGAAAACAGAACGATAACTCTTTTGCAAAATTTTGCCAGTACAGCATATTCTGTCACACCAATTTTATTCCAGTGATGTGCTGTTCTGAGCAGAGGCTCACAAATTATTGTGAATTATTCTACAAATGTCTAGAGTTATAGTGGGAATGAACAGAGGCACGAAACAAATGCTATCACACAATCCTAATTGTAACTTTAAACAGTACTAAGGAAGTATTTCCAGAAGTGAATGCAAAAGCACTACTGTCAGTGCTACTTTTTCCTCTAGCTGTACTTTTATAAGTGAATTTCTCATTCACTGTGGTAAATAGTCTTTTTTCCTTCCAATGGGGTAAATTCACTCAAATACAAGTACACTGATTATTCCATCATTTGAAACATCACAATCCTTTTTTTTCACTTTATATTCCTTAAAATGTTGATTTTTAAAAATACATATATAGCAGGTAAGTTACATTTGAGTGGTATTGGCTGATCAGCTAGGGAGAGAGATATTTCCATTTTGGCCAGTGTCAGGTTACGCAGTATGTCTGGAAGTACAGTTTGTAGAACAAATTTATTGTTTTCTTTTTCTGAGACATGGGAACAGAAGTGGAGGCGGTTTAAGGCTGTAACAGCCCCACCAGTTACTCCTCCACAAACTCATTGTCTGGGGTGTAGGTGGAATTGACAGTTCGAGGTATTCTGACAGAGGTATAATTCAAAGCCTAACTCTTTGCAAAGCATACAATGTGCACATTTCCCTGTTGGTCTTTTAAACTCCTTAATTTCTCTCTGTGCAGGAAAGGAGCAGCAGTTTGTCCAGGCTCCCTGAAATTAGAAGATAAAAGAGCCCCTCCCCATAACTCATACACGCATACTATCCGTTTAAGAATAAATTTTCTAAGTTACTTTAAAATAATGAAGCTAATAAAGTAGACTAAAACAAACATAGTTTACTAGTTAAACATCTTTTTCAGACTATCTACTTCTGTACATTTATAGTTCTGCAATCAAATTTTATTCTCCGTGGTAAAAGCCTGTTTTCCAACTTTTGCTGTGTGCACAATAACGGCACCGAAAGAATCATCAAGCAAATTGGTATCAAATATATTCTGTAACTACTTTTAACTCACATTTAAACTAGCTTTCATGTAATACGCTATGCTTGCATAGTTTAAAGCTATTAGAATTTTTTTTAACTATTAAAAACAGTATGTTATTTTTACACAAATCAATCGTATTGATTTTGAGCATCCTCAAATAAAAGAATGGGAAAAAAAAAGCAACCGTAATAGATTTTCATCCAGTCTAGGTATGGACATCATTACCAACAGGTCAACACTGAATTAAAAAATAAAATTACATAACTTTTCTTAAAAGTGTCAAGAAAGTAGATTGCTTAATGCTTCAGAGGGTACTTCAAACTACATTAACCATTATTGCATTATAGCAGTATCCAAAACCATTACACTTGCAAGAACATTCTTCTTGTGATTTCTGGCAAATGTTCTAGTTTTACACTGCAAAGACACAAAGAAAATTTCTGGTAGGAAAAAAATCTGGTGTGGTTTGGAAGAAGACATCATTATTCTATGAGAGGGAAAAAAATTACATCTGGATAGGAGGAAAGCTGTGTGAGCAAATACATCCCGATGTTGGGTGTGTCTTTCTCTGTACCACCAGACATAGAAGACGGGAGAATACATCCTATCCTCCAGCCTCCCCATTTCTTCTATGGACACTTCTATCCCCTAGATATCTCTGTGAGGTCAATGCAACAAAGCTGCAGATCACCAGAGGGAAGGTAATTATGGAAGGGAAGGCTTCTCTTTGCCCTGGATCCTGGGAGTAATTCTGTCACTGATGACAGAACCTCGTGAGAAATGTTCTACCAATGCCCCTGTAGGGCTGACAGGACTGAACACGTATAAGAACCACAAACTGAAAATGTACCTTCCTGTATGCTGTTCTGGAGGTGGTTGACAATAGCTGCTAGGATGGTGGACAGACTCATGACCTGCGCGCACTGCGCCAAGCCCAGTGTGAACAGCTCATTCCAGCAGGCACGCACGAGGGTCGTGTTACACTCCTGCCTATGGAAAATGGAAAATCAAACAGCTGTAGGCAGTTCTCATATCAGGTCAGTACTACCCTATGTGTAATTACATTAAATAGAACAAGTAATAATAAGGATTAATGTACTGCAAAGCACATTAGTAAAAGGCATGTATTAGCATATTACAAGTATTTCAAAAAGCAAAAAGAAGTGATAGGCCAACTAGAAGAAACTATTTCAGGTTATCTTCTATTTATTTCTTTAAAAGGAGAATATTGCAATAGCCTTCATGCATTTTAAAGAATTCATTAAAAATTAATATAATAATTAAAAAATTCGAAATATCTGACAAGCGTTGAGAACAGTGCTTAAATTAATTAGAAAGCAAACAGTTCAACAGAATACATCCATTTACCCAAGAGCTTGAAATGCTGGTATGGACCTAGCCCAGTGCATAGAGAGGAAAAGCAGTCGCGATGCTGACTCACAGATGTAGTGTACGTTAAGGTACTCTGGCATCGGGCTGGGCATCGTCAGCTGCAAAAGAAGTACAGGACAATATATATGGGTCACAGATAAGCCGATTTTTATTACTGATGAAGTAACAGAGAAAACATTCAAACTACTCTCATAGTCTGTCATAAGCATCTGTGTCATGAGACCTGTAAATAACTCACTACTACTGGCAAGGAATGCAAAATTGGAATAGGAGACAAGAAACTGTGGGAGAGCGCTTAAAAGTTTCTTTTAAAAATGTTGTAATATTCATTTAATAATCATTAGACCTATAAATTACATTGTATCACAATGTATTGATCACAATGCTATAAAGATCTTTCAAAGACTTTTTAAAAGAAGTGACAAAATAAAATCTAAATATCTACAATGAAAAAGCCATTTAATAGGCATCTATAATCACAAAACACCATTAAAAGGAATAAGCAGGTTGGGATACAAGTCTGACAACATTAAGTATTACTTATATCAATAATGATCTTTGTATTTCTTGAAACAGTGGAATTTAATTGCAGCATGATGAACACCCTTACTCTTTCTCACACACTGTTATCAAGGTGTTTGTTAGAATGCAACTGAAGCAGCTCAAAAACACAAAACCTTTTTCAGTAGTTTAACCATAAGCATCTAAGGCAGCACAATAATCTCTCATTATATGAGAGAGCCTTTTAGATCAAAGTATTTACACTATTTAGAATTATAAATGAATTAAGCAAGACATCATACTATATGGAGGATATGGAAAGTGATCAACAGCATTAGAAAGTGAGAGAGATTTTAGAGCATTCTCCTGTCTATGTAAAGGACTTATGAAATAACACCCATGCTCTTCAGATACAGCATTCTAGAGTCAAAATGGCATCAGCAGTTTTGTAACAGCAGACGTTATCTTAGATTATACTGCCCAAATTAAGTATAAGAATAAAGAAAACATAACTAGTTTTAGGTTATATCTTAAGCGTTGGTTTGTTTAGTAAGACATTTAAAGAAGCACATACCTTAAATGTGACATGTGTATCTGTAAGTAAGGGTCCTTCCACTTCAATAATTGGTGTTGACTGATCTCTACTGATTACATGAATATTCCCTCCTCCTGTAGGATCCATTCCATCTGCCAAGCTATGAGCTGCTGTACCATCTGTGGTATTAAGTGCTTTAGCCAAAGTATCAAATGCCCTGGGGGAAAAAAAAGGAATAAACAATGAGAGAGGGCAACCTTAACAGCTTAGGGAAAAAAATCAGAGTATTGGTCAAGTTGAACACTATAAAGCATTTCCACTTAGACGTAAAATATACAAGAACAGTCTACACTAAGACACAAGGTCAGGCTTTCCTTTACAACCTGACCCTTCTGTACTCTTTAGGCTTAAATAAAAGAATAGATCTGCTTGTATATCACAGGTGAGAGTTTTGCTGTAACTGAGGAACATTTTACTACTATAAATCCTACTCTAATAGTTCTAAGCTAGCACTTGTATTAGTAAAGGGATCTCTTGCCCTTACTATTCACTACCCCCTCCTCCTCACCTTGGAATGTTTAACAGGTTATGTGAGGTTTATAGACCAGACGCACTCTGGAGAATATCCTGCAGTCCCTATCCTCAATGTCAAATTCCTTGTAATACAGACCCTAAAAGAGACCCTAAAGAGCCCACTGATAGGCATGAGCACTGTGTAGGAGGAGGTTCCATATAACAAGCCTATCAAATAAAACAGTACCAAAATGTTGCTATTCTCAGTCTCCCAAGGTGTTTGGTGTCACACTGCCAAATTACTTCAAGGAAGGAGTGTAGATGTGCACCATTCAGCATACAAATTGCTAAACAACATGCAAATACAAATACGTACCGTGTAATCTCACTTGCGGATTGTTCCTCTTGTTGAACTTCAGAAGTATCTCCATTATTTAGCGACTCACTGAGATTAGCAAGAGACGTTACAACATTTGCTAGCGTTCCTAGAGCACCCTGGCTTGTTTCAGCCTGAAAAAGAAGAACCATATTAGTAGATCAAAATTTTTCCCATTTTTAATCTTCCTGTTTCTGTAACATACCCTTTCACTCCTCCTGAACACCTACAGGAAGAACAATGGCCCACAATGACCTTTAAATCCTACTGTAGTCATTAATCCCAGCCGCAGCTGACACATTTCGGTGAACTACCTGTGGGTGACCTTTTGCAGAAATACACCTATGAAGAGAAATAACTCTCCTCTTGATCAGCTTATTCCACTGATACAGGTCTTCAGACTTAGCCCAACCTTGCCTTCTCAAGAGCAACAATTATTTGTGTCTGTTCATACAGCTAAAATAATATGAACAAATGACTATATCGGTTCGGAGCTTACCTAAAAGAACAGTTCAGAACTTAACTAAAAGAACAATACCTTGGAGTCAGCAGCTAGGAGCACTGTACTATCATCCCTGATCAAAGGCTGCTGAATATTCACAAGCATTCCCGGATCAAGAAGACCTGCTGACCTGTTGAAAAGCATAAAGCATCCAACAGTCAACAGTAGTTTTATCTATCAGAAGAACGCATAACAACCTATGTCAGAATAAAAGGGTTACCAATTTCTAAATTAACAATTTAATGAAGCTCAAAGTTTATTCACTAGGACTTGGGTCTTTCTGAAAGAGTTTCCACTCAAACAGCAGTTTGAAAGACGCAAAGACTGAAACATTTTCCTTTCCAAGCAATGACAACTTCCCAAGCAGATATCCTCTCATTTGCTTTTTATGCTGGTTTATTCCTTCTTAAGGGAAGTTGTTGTCTTCTCATGCTTTCAGAAGTGACTCAATAACTCTAGAGTTACGCTTTGGACTTTGAAAGGCATAACTGTGCGTTCCAAGTTAGACAATGGACAGCACTGACGGAAAAAGTTAATTCAAGGAAATGTATTTTATATTCCAAAGTACAGCCAGGAAAGTAATGGAATACATTAAAAAAACCTGAATATTCAGATCTAGTATCTTTATGTAGTTATTATCCATTCATAAACTAACAACCTGCAATTTTAAAAATGTAAAATTTAACCTAGAGGTCTTTTGTATTCTATCCAGAAAAAGACAAATCTTGCTATTTATTTCACACCCGCTGCCTATCGAAATAGCTGAGAGTGTGGAAATGGTCTTGGAATCTCTTCCACACAGTAAATGGAACCTGCTGTTATCTCGCTGTTGTTGAAACTAGTCTGTCAGGATCTGGCTCAGCCATCACTGCAGTCTCTTTCCTTACAGTCTTTAGAAGGAAGATTGAGTCTGCCATTTGCAGAGAAGAGATTTCAGAGCAGTGCTAACCTGAATGCATCACAGCGTACGCCTACAGGCTTTGGGCTTGAACATCACATATCTGCCCGGCCTGTGCTTTGACCTGGCTAGGCAAGAGTCAGTTCTGACCTGGAAACCACTCAGCTGTACTGAGACATAAAAACTTCCATGAGAAGCAGAACAGTCTGGGTTAGTCTTGGTAATTGAAGCAGATAATTTGTGAATTCAAGCCCTCTTCTGTTCAGTTCTTCAGAGTGACATGAGGGGAAGAGTAGATGTGGTTGCAAAGTTAATATGCACAAATAACCTTAAACAAGGTCCACTAAACTAAGGTACTTACCGTGTCCCATCCTTATCTGCAACAAATGTTGGAGTTGCTATTAGAGGGCTTCGTAGATCTTTTCTGATATAGATTTTTTCAGTGGAAGCTGCACAGTTGGTTGGTTTTTCACGTTGTACATCAAAAGGCTTTCTTTCACTTTGAACAGCTACATAAAGACAGAGACATGCAGATTTGAAACAAAATAATTCAACTGAAAATACAAGAAGCAATATTCTCACAGTAGCATTTCAGTTTGCACAGTTATGATGGTGTATCAGCTCAGTGCAAAACTGGCAATTTAATAAACACAAACTCAAATTTTACTATGCCTGCAATTATGAACATTTTTAACTAAGAAAGTCACAGACCAATCATTTGCTGGACTGGAGTCAAAGCTTGCCACTTCACTGACATTTAATAAAATGGGACATTCTGCCAACTGCGTTTTCAAATTGTTTATTTCTTTTTTACAGGTAAAGCTCTACCTAGATGTTAGACGTAGTCATACTCTAGATAATTCAAAACAATGCAAACCCAGAATGACCACAGAAAAAGTCAACACAGGCAAGTTACATGATATGCAGGTTAATTCCCTAGGAACAGAGTCTCTGCATAATATGCACTTCACTCACATCCATTCATTCCACCCAGTTACAGAACAGTGTCCAAAACTAACCTTTTCAGAACTTAAAATACTTCTACTTGATAACTGGAAGAAAATAAGCTCAGTCTCCAATGTGCCAAACAAGTGTGGTAAATCTTTTAATAAAAATAGTAAGAAACAGTAACTTTGTCATTTTAAAGGAAGCAAAAAAATGCATCTTTATAATATTAAGGTATTATAAAACAGATTACAGAAAGTGTTGTATCAATATTAACTCTCACAACACTTTGCAAATTTAAGGCATAAAGTAAATGGAACATTTATGTGCTATTCATTGTACCAAGTTAAAATACAGCAGATATTACTCTAGAAGATTAACATTAACAACCAAGCCAAAAATTTCAGCTCTCATCTACAGCCCTTTTGAGTGTGACAGCAAAATACAGGGATATGTGTGTCTCTGCCTTCAGAACCAGCAAGAGTTAGTTTCTCATTTTATTTTTGCTAATACGGATACTGTCAGCAAAACTTAGGGGCTTAAAAGTAGGTATATCCGTTTTGTTGGTTTGGTGGATACATAAATATTAAACAGAAAGCTGACCCAATGCCCAATAACGTCAGTGAGCATATATCCTCATCATATTGGGAGCATATTTCCTACTTGTGTTGGGACAAGAATGGTTTATGTTTTGGAAATGGCAGCAGTTTCTCTTGTACAAGTGCCTCCATCTATGCAAAGCACAGCAGTACTCACTATAGGTCCAGAGTGCAAATACAACAAAGAACTCCCTGTTCACAGCTTAAATTTCCACCTCCCTTGATCTCAGTGGCTGGAACTTATTCTACCCATATCAGAGTGGAAAAATAGAAGTATTTGTTGCTTCACTTTAAAGTCTCCATAAATTTATCATAAAACACCCAGATAATAGGCATCATGAAGCGCGGGACTAGAGAAGCAGAGATGCTATAAACTGGAGACAAAATACATTGAAGGAGGCATTTGGATGTTTAGTACTGGAACTGTACAAAGCACTGCACACAAACATAAAAGTCAATTGTTTAAAATATGATGGGTAATACAATACTCCCAAATGACCAAATTAATATAAAAAGAAAAAAAAAAGTCAAATACTTTATCACTGGTTGAAAAAGAAGCAAAAATACATCAGAAAGAAAGCAGGTTCTGAACACTGAACATCAGACTTGGCTTTATGTCCATGCATATTAAAAAAAATTTGTACATACTGTGTTTGTAACATGCTTTATACATGAGATTAATTGGGCTCCCTAAAGACAACTGCAGTATGAGACACTGTTCAAAACAAGTCACTACTGCACCTCAGACATAAAATGATGATTAAAGAAAGTTATTGTAGATGCTTTGGTTGCCAAAAGTTCTGTCTCCTGTAAGCAACATACATCAAAATGGAGAGAACACACAAAAAAGTGGTAGTCCACATATTTATAATTTGGTAGGCACAGCATCATATTGGGTACTTAACACTCACATTCCATTTTCATGCCCATCTCTAGACATTTCTTAAGCCTACAAAACTGGCAGCGATTCCGATGATGTTTATTGATGATACAGTCCTGGTTGCTACGACAACTGTAGGTCAAATTCTTCCTCACACTCCTTTTAAAGAAACCTTTGCATCCCTCACAACTGACAGCACCATAGTGACGACCTAGGAAACATATATATTGTTATCAGATGGAAATCACTTATATTTTAGCATGGGAATACTTATCAAGCAAGAAAAACTTTGTACAAGTCACCCTTTACATTTATTCTGTACTCTTACCATCATTTTTTACCATGAAAGCATTGTTCAAGTCTTAAAGAGGAAAGAAGAAAGGAAATCTAAGCCTAACTCTGAATGAATGGCCTGTGAAGCAGTAGTTCCCACTCTGGACAATTACAAATGCATTTCTATCTGCTTTTACAGATTATAGGATACATTAAAAAAAGATACAGGCTAAGAGTTTAAGTAATTTCAGAATAGATGCAATTTTACAATAAAATTTGAAATGCAACCCTAATTTAAAAATTCTGTACATGTCAATTCTTGTATTGTTTTAATTACACTTATAAAAATAAAAGAAAGTGAGGCAGAAAGGTTTCTTCTCAGTAGCCTGAAGGCACAGTCTGCTTCCCTGGCTAATCAGAAGTGTTACCTTGTAGACTCCTCATTACTGCATGGATCTGAAACACAAGACTCACTTGAACTCTACTTGCCTTTTCTGTGATAGCAGAACTCCAATGTCTACCAGGAAGCTTAAAGTTTGTTAGAGAGCACTAAGAAGTGTTTTCCTGGAGCAAGCAGACTTTCCTATACGACAATTATTGCATGTTTGCCCATAGTTGTGGAGAACTGGACTAAATGGTTCGAACAGTCCCTTTCCATACCAAGAGCTATTCAATCCTTGCTTTGTCTTTCAGCATGTGCTGATTTATCATACGCTTGAGCTGAAGTACAAAACAACGTTCTTCCAAGCAGAGTTTAACCATTTGTATGGATATTATCTCTTTCCGTTTTACATTTAACTTGCTTTTGCCATCAGCATGGCTGAAATCACCTAAAATATATGAAACCTCCTCCCTTCATCCCAGTCATACTTTCCATCAAGTTTCTGGAATACTACCTTCTATAACTCCTTACCTGATGCTTTATCGCCACAGACTACACAATATTCTACTACCTGGGGCCGCTGAACATCAGCTTTTCCAAGCAAACGTTCCACAGAAGCAGAGTCTGTCACTATCTAAAACAAAATCCCAGAACAAAAAGAGGTAATTAGCTGCTATTTTCTGACATGAGAGAAAGGAGCTTCAACTACAGAACAAGACTGGTGTATCAACGAAGAAGAGGTGACTGAAGTTGTGAATTACACAGGGAACTAAATTAAACAGCATAAAATGCAAGTTAATGAGTTTTTAGTGTCAGTAGAGAGACTGTTGAAACAGTCATAGCAGGTGTTTAAGGCACGGATGGCTGAGGTGCTGAGGAGCATGGTTTAGTGTTTGATAGGAACGGTTGGACTCGATGATCTGATGGGTCTCTTCCAACCTGGTTGTTCTATGATTCTATGAAAACAAATTCCACATGAAAATCCTAGCTTTGTTCAGTACCAATAAGCTTCCTCACTTGTGCAGTCAACAGTATCCTTCCTTTCTTCCAATTATTCTGCTGTATTCTAGCCAAAGATAGTTTTATTTCAGATGCTGTTCCCATCTACCCCTTCTCTAGCTGAGAGATAAGGCCTCACAAGAAAGGAATAGAGGGTCAGAATTGACATACCTGTAGAAGCCCTTCTTGTTAGTCTTTACTTCCTTTGCCAAGTTTTTAGCTCCAGCTGCACCTTGGCCTTCCTGACTTCATCCCCACACAACCAGGCAGCATCCATATAAACGTCCCAGATTACCCTTCCCTCCCTTGTCTCAGAGGACCATGCCCCAGTGGAATCTACTGAGTAATTCCTGGAAGAGCTGGAAGTCTGCTTTCCTGAAATTTAGTGTCCTGACTATACTCCTCACCTGTCCCATATCCCTCTGGACATTAAACTCTACCAGTGCATGATCACTGCAGGCTGCCTCCATTCCTAATATCACTGATGAGTTTGCTTGTATTGGTGCCCATAAGGTCCAGTACTGCATCTCCTCAGGTGGGGGGGTCTCTATCAGCTGGACTAAGAAGTCATCCTCAATGCACTCCAAGAGTCACCTGGGTTGCCTACAGCTTGACATGTTACTTTTCCAACACATGTCAGGATGGTTGAAGTCCCTGAGTAGGATCAGACCTTGCAAGTGTGAAGCTTCCTGTAGCTGGAGGAAGAAAACTTCATCAGTTGGTTCTCTTTGACTGGGTGGCCTGTAGCACAGACTAACCACAAGTACAGAAAAAACAACAGGAACCTTAATTTTGACCCACAAGCTCTCAACTTGTTCATGGCTATTCTTCAACAACAGCTCTTCACATTCTATCACTTTCTTGAGATACAGGGCAACACCTCTACCCCTGCTTCGCAGTCTGACCCTTCTCAACAGCCTGCAGCTGACAATAGCCACATTCCAGTCATGGGATTCATCCCACCACGTTTCCATGATGGCAACTAGATCATATCCTAGATCAAATCCTGACACTCCTCACCAGCACCATCTGAAGCATTTGTTTGTGTCTTTGGAATTTTAATAACTAGGGGTGATGAGTGCAATGGAATGCACGAGGAATGTGAAGACAGGAACTTGAATAATGAAGCCTACAATGAGTGTGGTCTAATCAATGTCATCAGATCTTTAGAAAACTATCGCAATTTGTCCTAAAGCAAATACAGACTCAAATAATCTTAAAATCAAAAACTGAAAATGAAGAATCTGTGGCTTATCTCAATCACTATACTTACCTGAATTCTGCCTGGCACAATGTTGTCTGTTGTGGTAAATATAAGCTGTTTGGCATTGGGAGTCTCAGGTGCTGCCAGTATCACCTTTCCTGCACCAGTTCCATCTGGACTGGCTAAAATGAACTGTTGCTTTGGAGACACAGCTGAATCCACTGCTGTCACTATTTGGATTTTTTGACCTGTTTGCTGATCTGTCACAATCTGTAAAACATATTGAAGAATTTTATCAGCCACAGTAGACTATATTTTAAAACATAAGTTCCATCTCAGAATTATCTCTCTCACAATTATTCTTGTTATTTATTGTTTTTCTATTTGTACATTTATCACATCAGCACACTGTTATTACAGCTACCCACAAAAGTGCGAAACAATAAAATCACACGAAATATATATAACATTAAATGTATCAACATACCTACTGCATAGACAGAAAAGACTAGACAGAGTTGTGAAAAGCATGAGTCTGATATTGTTACTAGTCACATTTAACTGTTCAAAAGGAGTTATATACAGTGGATCTCAGACAGAATAAGAACAAAACGTAATGTTAAGAACTGCAGCTGATGAGAAGNGCTATTTTCTGACATGAGAGAAAGGAGCTTCAACTACAGAACAAGACTGGTGTATCAACGAAGAAGAGGTGACTGAAGTTGTGAATTACACAGGGAACTAAATTAAACAGCATAAAATGCAAGTTAATGAGTTTTTAGTGTCAGTAGAGAGACTGTTGAAACAGTCATAGCAGGTGTTTAAGGCACGGATGGCTGAGGTGCTGAGGAGCATGGTTTAGTGTTTGATAGGAACGGTTGGACTCGATGATCTGATGGGTCTCTTCCAACCTGGTTGTTCTATGATTCTATGAAAACAAATTCCACATGAAAATCCTAGCTTTGTTCAGTACCAATAAGCTTCCTCACTTGTGCAGTCAACAGTATCCTTCCTTTCTTCCAATTATTCTGCTGTATTCTAGCCAAAGATAGTTTTATTTCAGATGCTGTTCCCATCTACCCCTTCTCTAGCTGAGAGATAAGGCCTCACAAGAAAGGAATAGAGGGTCAGAATTGACATACCTGTAGAAGCCCTTCTTGTTAGTCTTTACTTCCTTTGCCAAGTTTTTAGCTCCAGCTGCACCTTGGCCTTCCTGACTTCATCCCCACACAACCAGGCAGCATCCATATAAACGTCCCAGATTACCCTTCCCTCCCTTGTCTCAGAGGACCATGCCCCAGTGGAATCTACTGAGTAATTCCTGGAAGAGCTGGAAGTCTGCTTTCCTGAAATTTAGTGTCCTGACTATACTCCTCACCTGTCCCATATCCCTCTGGACATTAAACTCTACCAGTGCATGATCACTGCAGGCTGCCTCCATTCCTAATATCACTGATGAGTTTGCTTGTATTGGTGCCCATAAGGTCCAGTACTGCATCTCCTCAGGTGGGGGGGTCTCTATCAGCTGGACTAAGAAGTCATCCTCAATGCACTCCAAGAGTCACCTGGGTTGCCTACAGCTTGACATGTTACTTTTCCAACACATGTCAGGATGGTTGAAGTCCCTGAGTAGGATCAGACCTTGCAAGTGTGAAGCTTCCTGTAGCTGGAGGAAGAAAACTTCATCAGTTGGTTCTCTTTGACTGGGTGGCCTGTAGCACAGACTAACCACAAGTACAGAAAAAACAACAGGAACCTTAATTTTGACCCACAAGCTCTCAACTTGTTCATGGCTATTCTTCAACAACAGCTCTTCACATTCTATCACTTTCTTGAGATACAGGGCAACACCTCTACCCCTGCTTCGCAGTCTGACCCTTCTCAACAGCCTGCAGCTGACAATAGCCACATTCCAGTCATGGGATTCATCCCACCACGTTTCCATGATGGCAACTAGATCATATCCTAGATCAAATCCTGACACTCCTCACCAGCACCATCTGAAGCATTTGTTTGTGTCTTTGGAATTTTAATAACTAGGGGTGATGAGTGCAATGGAATGCACGAGGAATGTGAAGACAGGAACTTGAATAATGAAGCCTACAATGAGTGTGGTCTAATCAATGTCATCAGATCTTTAGAAAACTATCGCAATTTGTCCTAAAGCAAATACAGACTCAAATAATCTTAAAATCAAAAACTGAAAATGAAGAATCTGTGGCTTATCTCAATCACTATACTTACCTGAATTCTGCCTGGCACAATGTTGTCTGTTGTGGTAAATATAAGCTGTTTGGCATTGGGAGTCTCAGGTGCTGCCAGTATCACCTTTCCTGCACCAGTTCCATCTGGACTGGCTAAAATGAACTGTTGCTTTGGAGACACAGCTGAATCCACTGCTGTCACTATTTGGATTTTTTGACCTGTTTGCTGATCTGTCACAATCTGTAAAACATATTGAAGAATTTTATCAGCCACAGTAGACTATATTTTAAAACATAAGTTCCATCTCAGAATTATCTCTCTCACAATTATTCTTGTTATTTATTGTTTTTCTATTTGTACATTTATCACATCAGCACACTGTTATTACAGCTACCCACAAAAGTGCGAAACAATAAAATCACACGAAATATATATAACATTAAATGTATCAACATACCTACTGCATAGACAGAAAAGACTAGACAGAGTTGTGAAAAGCATGAGTCTGATATTGTTACTAGTCACATTTAACTGTTCAAAAGGAGTTATATACAGTGGATCTCAGACAGAATAAGAACAAAACGTAATGTTAAGAACTGCAGCTGATGAGAAGCAGGTGTGTGTGCAGGGTATTACTCTGCCTAGTGAGGTAGTATCACAGAAATAAATTTTCTAGAATCATATAATACCTTGAGTTGGAAGAGACCCATAAGGATCACAGAGTCCAACTCCCTGCTCCTCTCAGGACTACCTAGAACTAAACCGTATCCCTGAGAATGTTGTCCAGACACTCCTTGAATTGACAGGCTTGGTGCTGTGACCACTTTCCAGAGGAACCTGCTCACTGACTGATCAGAGAAAAATCTTTTCCTTAGGTCAAACTTGAACTTCCCCTGACACAGCTTCATTTCATTCTCTCATGTCCTCTTGCCAGTCACTGCACAGAAGAGATAAGCAGCTCCCCCTCTGCTGCCCACTTTGAGGAAGCTGTAGACTGCAATGAGGTCACTCCTCAGCCTTCATTTCTCCAAGATGAAAAGACCAAGTGACCTTAACTGCTCCTCCCAAGTCTTGCTCTCAAGATCCTTCATCTTGGTCACCCTTCTCTAGACACAGCCCAATTAGCTTCATGTCCTCACAATGAGCTGCCCAAAACTCTCATAACATTGATGCTTAACAATTCTTACACCATTTGTCACTGCATATGTTCTGATAGATAATATAAAGATACCATTAATGTAACAGTAACAACAACCCACTGTGCAGCACTCCCAAAGGCTAACTTTATACTAAATAGCCTAGTCTCCCACTGGCTCCTAAATATGGCACAGAGACAGGGGAATGTCCTTGTAGACGATCTCAGGTGTTCTGTGGACAATATCCACCCATTTGCCATAGCTGGAGCTCAGGCGAGTTGTATACGTACACTGTTTAACCTCTGCAAATACTCCTCACTGATTACATCATCAACACAATCACAAATACAGGATGAGGGATAAAGAAAATTTTGGTTTGTACTAAAAATTATCTGTTGTCACAAAATGTAAGGAAGGTTTATACAAAAGCATGCAAAAGTCTATAGAAGACTAAGTGGTAAGAGGAGGAAAAGAAAAGATGTTGCAATAGTTAGTTTCTTAATGGATTTTTACCTGAATGCGTTGTGGTGAAGCTACAGAGGAATCTGTGGAAATTATCTGGATACGTTGGGAAGGGCTGGTCATCACTGGAGATTCAGATAGTGAAGTCTGAACAGTCTGCACCTGTAAATAATGGACAGAATGTTAGTATACTATTACCGTATTGAACACTTTTAAAAATACTTGTATTTATTAAAGATCAGAGGTTCCAATAGCATGGAATCTAAAAGCACTGGAAAGGTTACGGGTATTCAACCAACTTGGATTTGTTTTCAATGAATTATCAGAATACAGTCTTTTTTGGGGAACAGAACAAATCTGGCAGATGACCAAAACCACAAAATCAAATGATGACCACCCTGCCCCAAATACATCACTGCATAATTACTGTGGGATCATGCATCTTGCAGAAATGCGGAAAATACTTTTCAGAAAAGCTTTCTCTAGGTCCCTCAATAAAAATGTCTCCAACCACAGGAACATCTATGGGACAAGAAATACACAGAATCTGCTGGAAGAGTGCACAAAACTATCTGATCCTATCTGGCCTTCAGTTTTTATGTCTCTGACCTTATTTCATCCATGAAGCCTTCTGAAATTGTCATGTCTGCACAGCTTACTTGGAGAGAACAGCAATTTCATTTTTCAAGTAGAAACAAGATCAATTTCAACTGCCCAATATTTTTAATGTAAAAAGTTAAATTAGGATAGCTGGTTATCTGGATGTCTGTTTTTCAGACAGTAGAACAAATCAGAATTGCAGTTGTTTGGTATGCTCATATCGTCTCTCCCTTTTTCTTATGCCCTAGTTTCTGTTTTTCTACTTCCTCGTGGTGCAGATTTTATCAGTCATCTATACTCCAGTAGATCACTACCAGATTCAGGTTGTATGCTGGTGTATTTCACTAGCACAACAGAGATTAAATCTGGTGCTACAACTGAATACTACCGTGTCTTGCTCTATTCCATACCTTCCTAGAGCACCAAACTATAAAGCAAATCTAATTCTTAATACCTAGAAAGAGCTTGAAAACTGCCCCATGCATAGTTGTTTTCAGAGCAAAAGCATTAAACGTTAAATTAAACAAGCAAGATAACATTGGCTTGACAGCCTTTGTCAGTTTACAGAAGGGATATGGCCATGGCAACATACGTTTACACAGATAATTCTACAGTTGTGCATACGCAGACTTTGTGCTTCTTCACCCTCATTTATTGATGCAATTGTTAGTACTAATTGTTCCTTCTTAATAATTGTAAATACAGCTTAGGTGAAGCACTTGTACTCTAGTCCTAAGTCAGCTCCCAGGCAGAAAGCTCACCACCCCCCACAGCCATCCAATGCATTTAGCATATGATTGCTCATAATAATTGCATTCCACATAGGAATCCAAGAGCATCAAATTAGTGTTTTAAATCTGCAACGATGTGGCCAAAACCAGCAAGTCACAAGTTGTTTTTACTGAATCCTCTTTTAAACAATCTTTATCAAAACCTACATAACTGGACAACAGGGCAGTGTCAATTTAGTCCTTATTTAAGCTTGGATGGATAGAACTTAATTTTGTAAGCTTTCCTTTTTAATATACAAAAAAAGTTAATTTGTGACACAAAGAAAGAAAAAAATGTTTTGGCCAGCAAAGATAGTTTTCTCCAGTCACTTTGGAAAAGAAAAGGTGTTAAAATACACAGCACTTAATGAAAGAGTAAAACGTAAATCAAATATACTATCTCCAATTATCTTGGATACACAGGTCACAAAAGCTGTATGACAAACGAGAAAAAAATAACGGGGATATATAAACCAGAAGATTCTTCTACTTATTGAATTAACAAGGCAGGAGAAAATATCTAAGTGAAAGTAAAACCAAAGACTCCCAAAGTCAAGGCTTTTAGAGGACCTGTTTGCACAGTGATCTCCTTATCTCCCATGCCAAATTATTATGTAAGCTACACATCCTTGAAAAGGTCTAAATTAGAGCAAGAAAATATTTTGAAACTGTTTTCCAAGTCTTTCATTCTCAGTTACAGAATCATTAGCCTTTTTTGAAGCATCTTTGAGCCACACACCATGATATACTGTGAGGACCTTGGAAATAAGTAGAGATATCTATTTTTCCACATTGCTCAAGGATTTATAGCAACTTCTTAAAACAATGCCAGTACATATACAGTAAGTGAACTGAAATTGTCTGTAAACATTTTGGGCTAAACAATCATCTCTTTTTTTTCTAGACTTGCAAAGCAGCTGCTGCAAAGAGGTCCCTAGTGCACAACAATGGTTCCAAGTACCCTGTTGATATGAAAATCAGTGCTTTAGGCTTTAAAACACTTTCTCAGTTTTCACAGAATGGACCAAGTCCTCATATAAAGGTTGTTTTTACCGATCAATCCCTATCTCCTTTAGAATTAATTAGTTCTCATCCTCATGGCATGACTAGTTGGTTATCTGAAGTCTAAGTTAAATATGCAGTTGGGTTTCAGATCAGTTGTCACTACATGCTGATCTGCCATTTTAATGTTTAAATACTCAAGAACACATGTTTATTCAACTGAAAACAGACAATATTTTAGTCTTCATTTCGCTGAGAAGCTACGCTGCACCAATGGAGAAATTTGTCTAACAATAATGAATACTTCAGTTTGTGCACATACAATTTATACTCTCATTAACATGCATACATACTCAGGATAGGGAAGGACTTTAAAATGCGAAGTTTTACCTTCTTTTCAGGCTTGCCTACTTAATACTCAGTGGAATAAGAACAGTTTTAGATTCCTGACTGCTAAAAATCTCCAGTTTATTTTCCAGACTGAATACACATGCCACTGGTCGACAGCAGGACAACCACCATGGCAAATAAATCAAATGTGAAAAGGGAATACATATTTTTCAAGTCTTACAAGAGTAAGAGGGGTGGTGAAAATCTTCTGTCACTTTGTTTGACAGTTCAATTTCTACCTTGAGTATTGCCACACATCTACAAAGGATAAATATGTGATACTTCATTACGGTCCTACCCAGTCAATTAAGCTATCATTAATTAGACATCCAAATAAACTGAACCAAAATATTCAGAAAGCAAGTGGCCTGTAAGTACACACATCAGGAAGATACTGCTTAGCATTATATTAGGTTCACTTACAGGATTAAACTTAACACTGACTATTCTAATCCATTGTCCAGAACAAACTTGACACCATGAAACCTGTGTATTTAAAGTGACTGCTTTGGAAGCTGTACATGCAAAAACCTAGTTTCAGTAATTTGAAAAGATGTTTTAAAAAATAAATACACTTTCATTTCTTTAAGACTGAAAAGAATTTCAAATGAGACTTCAAGAGATGAAGAAAGAAACAAAGTAGACCGTATATCATAGGAAACTTCAGGGCACCACATTTTACAGTGGCTTAATCAACAACCATTTAAAAGTAACACTAACACTGCAACTTAAACACAGTCAGAAAATTACACAAAAAATGCAGAAGATAGCTCAAGAGACACCCAGTTTCCCTACACAAAACACAAATACACTTATTTTAAGAGACAGGGGAGAAATAATCTGCTTTAATACACTTAGCACTGTTTGCCTCCTGGAGCTCCCAAGCTGTACACTGTACAGACTCAAGTACTTACAGTGTCAAATTCTTCCTGCAGTCCGATTTACATTTTTCCTCAGCAAATCTCTGGGGGCAAAACAATCTGAGAGAAATGTCAAGGTCACTTTTAGTCAGATCACTGATATTTTCATCCAGTCTCCATTACTGAGGATTCCAATCACAGAAAGCAGCCAGTATTGTTTTTAAATGCCCTCTCTGTGACCCCGTTCCTCTGAAGGTCAAGTGCACTACCATTCCTGTAACCAAGGAAGCAGAATCAACGTGTTCCTGCTGTTTTGCCAGCTGCTGAAGGAATCTGTCTTAAAAGTAAGATTAATTTTAACTGGGGAAGATAGTCCCAGGTTATCAAGCTTTCCCCTCCTCCCTGTTCTCAAGCCCCTCAACCTGCTCACTCTCTGTGAACTGTAAAACAGAAAAACAAAATAAGAGAAGAGTTTGCCTGTATCTTGCATTGTTTTCAAATCGCAAAATTAAGAGGATAATCCACCACATTCCCTGTGGAGCATCTTTAGCCTTAAAGTTCATTAAGCTAATGTATTTAAAGGAATATAACTCTTTCTAAACTAGTCCCGAGCCCTCAAATATGAAGCAGCATGATCAGTCTTAACATACTTAAGAAGTCATACAGAGAGTTCATGACGTGTGATTAATTAGTTTAAACTCCGTAACAAAACATTTGTATGAGGCTGCAGTGAAGGTTGACAAAGGGGTGGAAACAGAAAATATTTTTAAATTCTTAGACCATGAAATCTGTTAAAGTTGTGGTATGTAAAATTTGGGGGTAAATGGACACGTACTTGACAAGTTTTACAACTAAAGTAGACTTGAATGCAGTGGACCTCCAGCACAAAGCCTTATGCAACAAATGCATTACCTTGGTGGCTTTAAGTAGCACTGGCATTTTATTTTAACTTCAAGGCCTCCCATTCTTAGCACAGAAACGTGCCCGCTATTGAAATTAGGCTCCTTATTTGATAGAAAACACAATGATCTATTGTACAACTCTCTAAAAGTAGTATCTATGAATAATTAACTACAGGAGTGCATTTACAGCCTTGGTACAACATAAATGATAGGTCAACTAATTGTGATCTCGCATGAGTGAAGGTATTATACCTAAAACATAAGAAAACCCAGTGAAATGTTAGCTGCACTTTCCTTGTGTTTATTATCTGATACAGCACCTAATAACCTTGTCGCTCTTGGCTTTTATTTGTCTGATTAATTCAGGGCATTTGTGGTACCCAATTAACAGCTGAGACAAACCCCAAATCCTGACTATATTAATGCTTTATCATGACATAACCCTGTGTTCAGAAGTGGACTGCCCAGCTCTAAAGTTCGGAATAGCTGTATTGCAGAGAGAAGGGGGAATCTTTGTAACACCTAAGCAGAAGCGATACAAAAAAGTAGTAAGAAAAAGAAGACTAAAAATTGCTTGTTTTCTGAATCAAGAGACAAGCTTGTAGAGTAATTGAAATTTGAAATAAAATACAAAACCTATCAACTACAGCACACTGTAACACTGGTGTAACTGAGATCCCAATAAGCACGGGGCCAATACAGTCATCGCCTGTGACTCCCTCCCTGTAGCATCTGACAGAGAAAGAGGATGCAATGGGAATAGTTTGTGGCTGTCATGGAACCAGAAGGGGACAGTTTTAGCAACCACTAAAAGTTCTTCCTGAATATGTCGACAGCAACAGTCCTTACTCCTCCCCCAGTGACAGTTCTGTTTAAAACCTTTGCATTAACACTAAGGCACTGCACAGGGAATGCTTCTCCACTTCATAACCAAATGCATTCTTCTTAAATTATGTGCAAAGCAAATCAAAGTTGATGCTGGGACTGAACCTGAACCACTGATACACTGCACAGTGGCAGTACTAAATAAATACTTGAGAAAAACAGCATTATTTATTTTTGCATTAAGCCTTTTATGCTTTTCAAAAGCTACTCAGGATGAGGAGAAATTGCTGAAATTCCCTCCAAATCCCCTAGCTGCTCCCTTTTCTCCAGTCTCACAAACTGTAAGTAAAGGTGACTATAGGCAGTAAGAATTGAATTCTCTGAATCTGTTCAGAAATACAATTGGAAAAATGCAACAAGGAACACTGCAAAAAAAGCAGAAGCAAGCAACAACAATGAAACCATTAAAAAAATTACAAGGACAATTTTTAAAAGCCCTAAAAATAGAACAAGTACAAAAATACATGCAATCCTGGAATGTGCTCAGTAACTTCTGTTATACTCTTACAGTTTCATGGAAAACAAATCCAATGAACTATTGCTCAAGAGAGAGAAACAACACATGGCCTACTTGCATGACAGTGTGATCTGGTGTGCGGCATCACAGTTCTCAATATGCACTACATATGCGACAATTATGTTGAAAAAATAATGCAGATATTGCTAAACTTGTCAGTATTTGCATTAAGATCCTGTTTGCAACTTGTCTCTCATCATTCATAACTTATGTAAAATCAGTGCATGATTAATGACTCTATCTTTCTATTTAATTTTCATGGATGAGAAAGCCTGTCTTTAAGGCCAGTGCCACATTTCATGCTACATTTCCCCTGAGAGACAGTGAGTACAAACAAATATTTCAAGAAAACCAGTAACATTTACCTGTGTTAGAAACTGTATCTGACTGGAGACACAAATAGCAAGCAGGTTGCCATCCATTCATAAAGAAATGGTTCAACATTAACAGGGTCAAAGCACTGAATAATTCTTAATGAGATAATGCTGATCATAACCATTTTTCCATGAACAAATTTTTTGTGGTGTTACACAGCAGACAGGCATATAATTTAAGGAGGAGCTGAATACTAATAAAAGAGATGAAGCCCTCTATTTACCCACCGGACAGGAAGAAATCACAGAGCTTCATACACTCTTGAGATGGAGCGATCTCTCCAGTGGCAAGATAGAACCATCACACTATGTTACCACGGTGCATTTCCTGCACGAGGAATTACAAATGTCACATATTTTATGTGCCTTAGATGTGATTATAGCACTCAAGTTCTACTAAAATAGTATAAGGTCTGCCAGTATTTCCATTACAGCTTTTTATTTCCTAGTTTGTTTGGAAGTGTTTTTTAAAAATCCAGCTTGTCAAATTGGTACAGTAAACTAGAGTGAAAACTCGCTTATCAGTTCTCAGTGTGAAATTTTACAGCTTTTTGAAACTACTCCTTAGATGCTACCTCCAGGATACTGAGAAGGCCATTTTCCTTACTACTGAAAAAGAACCATATTTTTTAAAGAAAAGAATTGCTCTAAGTAGGGAATCCCAAATCCATTTCTGAAAAGACAATGATATGCTGTTTTCTTCATATACAGAGCTTCTGCTTGAACTAAAAATACTTTTTAATATCCAGGTGTAACCTCAGCTCAATAGGTTAAAAAAACCCCAAAACTAATGTCTGACAAGTGGCATTGTCTAGAGCTCTCTTAGCCTACTTGCCCTTCGTTATTTCTGAAATCCATTAATTATGTAATCATATGAGAAATCAGAGTAAATTTGAAGGATATTAAACCAAATAATTTTAACCAAACAAAAATTCTAGTATATTTTTTGACTGAAGGTTGCATACTGAAGAAGATAAACAGGTTTTCTGTAGCTGTGATCACATGTAATTTTGGTGTTTACGAGCCGATTTAGACAATTTAGCTGCTGAGCATCCAAGCTTCAGTGAATATACATCAATACATCACTTAATATCAGTTTAAGAAGATTTTTTTTCTTTTTCTCATACATGTAGGCAGAAAATATAAAGCCTGATTTAAATTAATCATCCTACTGCAAATTCAATATAGTACATAAGTAAAACAGATACTTCTAACATGGTTCTGGATTTAGATGACAACTCAAGAGGTGACTAGAAGCCTTTCGTGTTCAAAATGGTCAAGCTAAAGATCAGATGACCAGAAATTTCATGTGGCTTTTTTTTCTAAACAACCTGTAACAGCAAAGTTTCTGTACAGTTCCAGTTGAATTTCCTACTTGCATTGCCAGTATGGGGGCCACTCGAGTGAAGCAAGGTAAACAAACCACATATTGGTTGCACTGCTTTATTGTTTGCCTCCCAGAGTAAAGCAATATTGTTCTGTAAAGATTTTTCTGTTCCTTTGATGCTTAATTGTAAACAGGAAAGACTCCCTAACCTGTTTTTCATCTCGGAAGCTCAGGTACTGCTGCTGTGGTATCATCTGTCACTCACCTCAGCCACCTGCTGAGCCTCCACTACCTGCTGAGCCAGCACCTCCACATTGGTTGCCATGGTGAAGCAAGATCATTAGAGAACCTGTTTGAAAAGATGCCAGCAATTTCCATCAGGCACAAAAGTTAGGTTTTTTCTTTTTATTAAAGAAAACTCTGATACTACTTTTTGATAATTTACAATACTGGTTGACATATCTGACAAATAAGAAGCCACGGATGCATGCGAGCACACACACATACACACCTGTATGGACAGTACATGCATACCGGAACCATGCTGTTCAAAAGCTGAAGCACATTGTTATTCTTCTAATTCATAAAGCCTCTAATACTTTTACTCTACTGTTTTCACTTCATTCTTTATACTGCAAAGAGAAGACGTTAATTTCATAGATTGGAAAGGACTAATAAGCGTCAGCAAGTGATGCTGTTTGTGGAATTAATAGATCTCCTGGGCACTTTCTTCAACTCAAGGGAAGGGAAACCTCACAGTTAAACTGCTTCTATGCTACATGCTGAACAAGGAAACAGCAATCCAAGAATGATGTTTTGAGCAACTTCATTGTCATTTTGTCAAACTCCCATATTTATCCATATTCTTACGATAATCTTGCACAGTGAAGGAAATAAACTGTCACATCTAAAATGTATTTTTTATCCTACTGTGGGTGTCTGTACCTTCAACTTTATGCTCCTCAAGGTTCAAAAAAAAAAAGACAATGAACAGGAAAACAAAGAAACAAGTTAAAAATCACTTGCAATATACATTTAATGATCATTAAGAGGGCTGTTTTTCTCCAAGGGTAAGTTTAATTGAGATCTGAAATAAATGCATTTATTTTTTAATTGAGATATGCTCATTACAGAATCAGAATTCAGATTCTGACCCAGGTGAAGAGGCATTCCTCAATGATGGCCCACCTGATGTTTTATCAAAAACCTTATGTTGGTACTTGCAAAGCAATCACTTAACATAAAATTAAAACATACAACAAACACTACCAAAACACAGAACAGAAGAAAGCATGCATGTCTCTAACACTAACAGACCCTATTCAAATGCAACTTCTACAAAGCTAACGTTGTTGAAAGTGTAAAACCTTCATTCATCAAGTTAATAAGATTAAATCATATTGTAGTAAATCAAATGTAAAAATTATTTTGTACATGTCAATGCAAGACAATTCATAACAATGCAAAACCAAAGCCGAGACATTCCCTAGGGAAATTATACATATGTTTGTTTCTCATACAGGTTGTCATTTTTATTCAAGTGTCCAACTTGCACAGCAAGCTTTTGAACCATTCCATAGACTCATAGAATGTAACAGGGTGGCAGCCAATGCAGCTTGTATAGAAACACCACGGTCCCAACCACAGCACAAAGCCATCAGTCCCTCCCTAAGCTGCAGTGACATCTGAGAAGAAAGTCCGGCTCCCTCTGGGAATGTTCTACACGGATGGCCCAAAGAGGATGACATAACAAAAGACCAAATTGAAGCATTCCTATGTCTTGAAGATACATGGATCTTCAGACTGCGCACCTGACTGTGCTGCAAGGCGGAGCAGGACAGCACAGTGCTCCTCAGCAAGATCTGGGAAAGGTGGGGCTTGCTGATGAGGCTCACTGGGAGATTCCAATGACTGTGACACAGTCCTTGTGCCAGAAATCATAGAATAGTTTGGGTTGGAAGAGACCTTAAAGACCATCTAGTTCCAATTCCCCTGCCATGGGCAGCAACACCTCCCACTAAATCAAGCTGCCCAAGGCCCATCCAGCCTGGCCTTGAACACCTCCAGGGATGGGACAGCCAGCTTCCCTAGGCAACCTGTGCCAGCACCTCACTGCTCTAATAGTGAAGAAATTCCTCTTCATGTCTAGTCTAAATATGCCCTTCTCCAGTTTATACTCATTGCCTCTAGTTCTACCACTACAAGCCCTGGTGAACAGTCCCTCCCCAGCTCTCTCGTAGCCCCTTCAGGTACTAGAAGGTTGCTATAAGGTCTCCTCAGAGCCTTCTCTACTCCAGGCTGAACAACCCCAAATCTCTCAGCCTGTCCTCACAGGGAAGGTGCTTATGCTCTCCGATCACCCTTGTAGCCTCCTCTGGACCTATTCCAACAGCTCCATCTCCTCCTTAAGAAAGACTCCAGAATTGGACACAACACTCCCGGTGAGGTTTCACAGGAGAGGGGAAGAATCCTCTCCCTCACCTTGCTGGCTGGTTTCTGGGCTGCAAGCGCCCACTGCCAACTCGCGTTGAGCTTCTCTCATCAATCACCACCCCAAGTCCTTCACGGGGCTGCTCTCAATCACATCCTCCCCCATTTTGTACTGAAACCGGGGACTGCCCCGATCCAGCTGTAGGGCCTTGCCGAGCCCCAGGAGGTTCTCCCAGCCCCCTTTCTCCCTGCGGACTCCTTGCGGCACCCGCTGGGACACAAAGCGAAGCGCCGCCGCGCCCGGGGCTGCCGCCTCCTTCCCGCCGACCGCCGCCATTGGCCGCGCCCTTTGGCCGCGCCCATCGTCACGCCCCCTACACGCCCGATGACGTCACAGGCCCGCGGCTCTCCCACCATTGGCCGAAGGAGCCGCCCGTCCGGCGCGGGCCCCGCCTCCCGAGCGCGAGGCGAAAACACCCGAGGGACGCGGCCGAGCGCAAGATGGCGGCGTTGGCCCGCAGCCAAGTCCCAGGCGGGGCCGCCGCCATTAGTGCCCCCCCACCCTTTCCCGCCGGTGCCTCCTCGGGCCGGGCCGCGAGAGGCCCAGGCGCGGCGGGAGGGCGAGCGGCCGGTAAAGATGGCGGCGGTCTCAGCCCCGTATGCAAAGTACCCGCCGCCCCCTCCCCTCCGCCCTCCCGGTGGCAAAGGTAAAAGGGTCGGGTTCAAGCCGCCGCCTCCGCCCGCTCAGACTCCATCTTCTCTCTCTGTCCGCCTCTCGCGCTCCTCCTCGCCGCCACCCCCGGGCGCCAGGCGGCTCTCACCGATGCCGCCGGAGCCTCCGCGCCCCCTCCCCGCGACCGCGAAACCACCCGGGCGGAATAATTTAAAAAAAAGATATATTTGGTTTTATTTACCTGAGGACGTGGCGCCGGCGCGGCCCGCCCTCCCCCGGCACGGGCGGGGA